>JARJLF010002962.1:0-25221 GCA_029378395.1 Mycena leptocephala
AGTGCCGACGGCGGGTGCGCCTACCTTGTCGTGCGTGAACGTCGCCAGATTCCCCAAGCACCTCCTCCATGGCGTCGTCCTGCGCCTCCGCTGTGACGGGCTTGTCATTTTCGACGGCTGGCGCGTGCGTCGGCGAAGGACTTGTGCGGGCCGATGCCGGGCTCACTGACGCGTTCTGGCGGCAGCGTGAGAGCGTTGAGGGCGGATTGGCTGGCAGGGCTTGCGGGTCGACGTCCATGGCGATCTGGAGCTAACAGGTCGTCAGCGTCGAGCGCGATTCCAAGCGATATCCGATCATGGGACGGCATGTCTTTTTTCATTTATATTCTATCTCTTCGTTTTTTTTCTCATTTCAGACGCTTCGTTGGGCGGCACAACTACCAACGCCGACGCATTGTATTTTTGTAATTTATTCTAGCTACTTACTCAACGCGACTTACCTTGGTGACGGCGAAGCAAGAGGGAGAATAAGCGCGGAGCCCACAATGCCCAATGTGATGTGGGCAAAAGCGGCATGAGGTGCCGTTTCCCACCCAGCACACGGACCGCCGGACACCACCGCCCCGCTGTGGCTGGGTGGGAAACGGCACCTCATGCGCTTTTGCCCACATCACATTGGGCGCTGTGGGCCTCCGCACTTATTTTCTCTCTTGCCTCCCACCACCATGGCAGACAATGGGCGGCATGACTAGGGCGGGAGTGGGGCGCTGTGGCTGGGTGGGAAGGGGGCTGTGTGGGAAACGGCACCTCATGCCGCTTTTGCCCACATCACAGTGCCCGCTGTGTGCCTCGGCCCTAATTGCTCCTTGTCCCAAACGTCCATGTCGCGCATGGCGCGAACGCCTTCGACACAGGCCACCGTTGGGGTCGTGTAGACACGGTACATAGCTGTAATAGAGTTTTCCAATACACCCGCTGGACGGAAGGCCGAAAAAAGGTGGAAATAAATTGAAACGACCTGAAATGGTCGCAAGGACTGAGCGAAGCAAAGCGCCGTACGCTGGATCTGACCGTAGGTCCTATGGCGACGGCGCGGGGGTTCGAGAGAGAGGAAGGTGGTTGCAGCCTCAATCGTCGCAGTAAGTCCTAAAAAATTGTTGGTGAAAGAAACTGATGCATTGACAGGCGCTAGATGCTTCTGCGCGTGGCGGGCCTTCAAATAACGACGTCGATGGGGAGTAAAGCACAAACTCCGCACCAATGGTTGTGAAGCCGACCTTGGAACTGCCGCGGCAGTGCGGTTTTGTGAAGTTAGAAAAAATAACGCAAATGGCGTGGCGCACGTCGCAGGGGTGAAGGCGTGTGAGGGCGCATTGCTGCAGACGGATCATAAGTCACTCATGGAACACTCCCGGGATCGCGCGCCTCACCTGTTTTCTTCAGAACTGCCAGAAATTACATTGTCGTGGTGTACACTACCCAATTAGGAAATCGGTCGCAAATGCTTCAAAAGTCAAAGTCCGCTTGGACAAAGCACGCAGGACTTGACAACTTGCCTTCTTGTTCTTCCCCTCTCCACATCGGTAGACGGATCGCCCTCCCAATTTTTCTCTCATTATTAACGTTTTTATCGCAGATTTTATTGTCACTATTGTCCGCCATGATAACCGACCCACCCGCTCGATGTGCCACGCACTCGACGGTGAACATCCCCGATGCCGGTCCACAGCCCATCCAGGGGAGAGTACGCAAGAAGGTGCGCGATTTCGCTAAGTCTAGACCTGCACGACGCTAACCCATGCACAAGCCGCCGTTGCCGCCGCCAGAGACGGCCCCAGAAAACCCGAACCGCCGACTTACGCGCTCAGCGAAAGGGGGAGCAGCCGCACCAGCACCCGCACCTGCCACTCGCGCAGCGAAATCTGTAACTATGATTCTCTCGATCCGATTTGACGGCGAGTCTAACTTGAGCGGAATTTCAGGGGCGTTGCAAGGCCACCAAGCCCAACAACGCCGCCTCCAACGGTGGCACGGGCCCTTCTCCGGCCCCACCCACACCACCAGCTGTCCCTTCGGGTCAACCCCGCCAAATGCCTCTGCCACGTTCTCAAGAGCGACGCCGGTGGAATGTGCGCGCCCCGCAACGCTGCCTGCTACTACCAAGACCCCATCCCCGCCTCCTACTAAGACCCGACACCATCACCTCCAACACACGCGCCTGGCTACCCCTCCACCTGCGCCCGCGTCGCCCCCTCAAGCGGCGTAACCCAATATTTGAAAACACTCAGCGCGGCGTATGCGCCCTCGACGCCCGAGCGCGAATTACACGAGCGCCTGGCCGGAACAGCGTCACGATGGAGCGCGTTTGGGACCTGAGAGGACACCGTCGCGCCCATCGGTCCCTGACCATACCGCCACCGTCAATGGGCGGCAACCCAGCGGTCTCTCCACCCCGGCCCTCCCGGCAGCACCTTTGCGCAGGATGGACTTCAGTCTGCTTGGGCCGGAGCCATCGAAACCCTGCGTGAAAAGCGGGCGGGTGAAAAGGGAACCAATGCCGCCCCCCAAGCTTACCGGTGCAGGAGCCGCTGCAGACTTCCCGATGGACATCGACGAGATGGACGTCAATGAGTATGCATTCCAAGACAGGACAGATACAGGCTACGTAGAGCCTCCCTCCCCCCTTCCAGGCCCCTCCTCCCGCGGTGGCGCACGCATGCACATCCTCCCCGAGACGGACGACGCGCTGTCTCTTCCTCTGCCCAACGACACAGCGGAGGATGAGCACGAGGGCCGCGGTTTCGACTCCGAGGGCGATGCCACCGACGATGACTACGAGTCAACACAGGCGCAGAGGATGCGACGGGTGACGCACGACCGTCGGACGCATCCGCGGGACCACGTTATGCTCACAGACGAGGAGGACGAGGAGGAGTTCGAAAAAGAAGCCGCAGAGGAGGAAGCACGCCGCAAGAAGCGTGAGGGGAAACAGAAGGTGCCCGGTCCCATTCCCAAAGGCCAAACGAAGCAGGGGAAGGCGACGAAGCAGGGGAAGGCGGTAACGCGCATTGTCGACAACTCCACAGACGATGCCGACGACGATGCCGATGCCGACGGCCAAGACGCACCAAAGAAGCGCCACAAGGCAGGGGCCGTGGATCAGGCGTCCCGCCGACAGTTGTTCGAGTACAAGGCTGAGTTCAACAGCAAGGTGGAGGCCCTCGCGGTGAAGATAAACAAGCCGAGCAGTGTCCTCTGGTCGATTGTCGGCGCCGAGTCGAAGCAGGTTTGCCAGACAAGCGCGTGGAATATGTATCAGCGCTGGTTCTACAGCGAGACCGGTGGGAATCGCAAGTCGGACAAGACAGGTATGTTTACCACTTAAATCTCGCCAATCTTACTCTGACCTGCTTATGCGCAGCATCTGCAAAGAGGAATACGCGGTGCTGCTGGCGCCGTTTGACCTCAGCGAGGAGGAGCACAAGAGCACCGCCGTTGTCCTCGAAAAGCTACCATGGCTAGCCGAGTGGAATCAAGAAATCGCGGAGTCTCTCTTGGGCGACCCGGAGGACAGCGGTTATGGAAGCGGGCATCGCCGCCGTGGCCAGGGAAGCGACAAATTGGTGAGGATCTTTCTTTGTTTTTGGCGCAAGATCGACCGGGATTGAATGTCGTGTACAGAGCGAAAGAGCTTACAAGGAGCTAATGTACATGTCTTGGGACAGGTCATCTCGATCGACAGCGGGAGCAAGTCATTCGGAGCGTCGCCCGCTTTCCAGCTATGGAAGCAGCGATACCAGAGTCAGCAAAGAACGATGCTGAAGGAGTTCGAGTCCACGCTCCAGTACGTATGATCTGTGTCACTCGAGGCCTTCCTGACACCATCCCTCCAGTGTTCTGCAGATGGAGCTGGATGGAGCCAGCGCCGCTGCTCTGCTGCATTCCAAAAAGCAGCTGCAGAACCAGTGGCCGAGCCATACGGAATACCCGACGCAGGAGAAAGAACGCGATGCTCTGCGGAAATTCATCAAAGATCGTTTGGTGGGCGATATGTGTAAGTTGTGCAGAGATGTTTTTGGGCCTTAACTGACATACGGACTCAGTGGCGATTCAGGTCGAACGCGGGGAGCTTTCCGTGCAAGAGGCGTCGTCGACGACGCTGGAAATGAAATGGACGTCATGGGAAGACTACGGTTCAAGCACAAGCTCCGAATCGAGAACTGGGACGACACGATGGCGGGACGAGGCGTCTGGCTGAAGAAGGGCTTCAAGATGACCAAATTCACGATCGTCGATGCACGCCGCGTCGTTCCGGCCATGGAGCAGAGGCACGGGATCCCTGATACGCCGGCTGGGGGAAAAAAACAGGTCGAAGACTCCGACGACGATGAAGACGATGGCGGCGGAGCAAAGGATTCCGACGACGAGGGCTCCGACGACCAGCGCAGCGGCGACGCCTTCCCAAGCCGGCAAGCGCAAGGGCGCCGCCGCCAAGCTGAAAGAGGCGACGAGGAAGACACGCTGCGCATAGTGCCTTGGACTGAAGGTAAGATTTCACCGGTCCCGTTTGTCGCTCAATCCGCTAACCACGCGTCCAGACGAAGTCGAATACCGCTCGAAGACCAGGCGAACATTCCACTGGTCACGACCGTCGATGGAACCACACTCGTGCGCGTCCAGGCGTCCAAGAAGTGGCTACAGGAAGTCGCCAAGGCGCAGGCAAAAACAAAGTCAAAGGCCGTTAGGAATGACAAGAAGCGCCGCCGCCCCTCACGCTCACCATCGGCCGACTCCCGCCCTACCAGTCGTGGCCCCAGCCGAGAACGTGAAACGGCGAGGCGAGACCCTTCACCTGACGCTCCATTCCGAAGGTCGCCCTCACATAGCCGTGGCCGCCAGCACGCAGAACGCGCCCATCTCACCGCGCCGCCCCCTCCCGTCCGGTCGACAGCGGTGCCCCCCCGGATACTCCTCCCGCCCAACTCACGACGCACGCCATGGGACCTCCTCCTGTGCGCGGACAACGGTCGAGAGCCAGCGGGATCGCTGTCCTGCCTCGCTCATGACGAACGCCCCTCAGCCTCCTCCTCTCGTCGCGCGGACAACGGTCGAGAGCCAGCGCGATCGCTCCCCCGCCCCGCTCATGACAACGCCCGCAGCTCCTCCTCTCGCCCGTGGACAACGGTCAGAGCCAGCGGGATCGTTCTCCCGCCCCGCTTATGAAGAGCGCCCTGCAGCCTCCTCTCGTCGCGCAGACCAGGCAGCCGGATCTTCGTCCCACGGCGAGCGCAGCGCGAACGTCCCGCCAAAAAGCTGCATGTACGAAGCACGGAGGAAGAGGAGCGAGCACGGCTCGCAGATGTCTATCGACAGGAGGTCAGGGCTGACGGCAGCCAGCGGCCGCAGCAGGCTCTGCAGCGGTGCAGCTGCGTTTGAAGCGCGGGACGGAGAAGAGCGCGATATTCTACGGGCACTTGAACGACAACGACGCGCTAGCAGCACCCACCCGGCAGACAGGTACACGGAATACAACGACGTCGACAACGGGTGGAGAAGTTGCCCGCGAATTGGAGCTACACGTTGGTAAACCAGGGACAGATGGACATTTATGATAAATGGGTAGAACACTTGTTTAAATAACGCAGTTTATTATTTACGAACTTACGATGGACTTGTTACCTATGATAATTATGCTTGTTCATTTATCATATGTGGTTAATTAGGGACGTAATGAGATGAGCTCGATACGAACGGGTTAGAAATGGACGTGGGGTACAAAGGAATAAGCGACAATGGGGTGGCAAGTGGAAGAATGGTGGCCAATTCAGGTCCACAAGCTGGTGCGTCTCATTGTTTTCAAGCAACTATATAAGTCGAGACGGACGCTTCCAACGCCTCCCCACTCCGCTATCGCAAACCGTTCCCCCCAACCTTTGACCTTTACAACTATCTATGTCTGCCGCTCCCACCTTATACGACATCGGGCTTCTGGACGCTCACGATTTAATGTGCTTTCTGCGGCACGAGGAACTCGAACACGGTGTTGCTGCTCACAACCGCGACTACGGAGCCGACAGGTGCACGAAGTGCGCCCAACGCGTCAAGGTCTATGGCTGGGGCGAATATAGTATCGTCGAAGACGAGGTGGTCAGGTCTTTTCCGGTGTGCAAGGCGTGCTGGGTTTATCACCCGTACAATACCGGAGCCGACGCCTTCAAAGAAGCCCCAGTGCGTCGTGTTTTGTATGGAGGCATCGCTATTACTGATTTCCTTTTTCTTTTGTTTTTGTGCTTGCCAGCCGTGCAGCTGTCCAGCTGACGCCGTGTCAGGGGCGAAGACGGATTCTGGTTGCGCGCTGCACGTTGGTAAGTCGCCTCGGACCTTTGTTATCCGCCCAGGAGGCTGATTTCTTTGCCTGCAGTGGCTCCGATTCGACGCGTCCCCGCAGGGACGCCACGGAAGCTCGTTCCTCATCCACATATAGACCGAATCCATGGCCGCGCCTATGACAAGTTGGACGCGGCCGTCGCTGCATGGCGCACTTGCCTCAACACCTCAAGATGCCCCGTGGCCTCGTGGTGCCCGCCGAAAAGTGCGTTTTTGTCGTCGTTGCCGCCGTGTTCTGAAACTGACGTGGTCATTTAGTAGATTTAGTGGCGCGTCGTGGCATAGTAGCGCAGCGCTGGAGTCTATGCCAGTAGGCGGCCAGCCCTTTGGGTCATCTGCGGCGGGAGATGAGCGTCGGCGAGCGCTGCGGGCTGCCGAGAGGAAGAAAGAGAGCTTAGCGGCCGAGGAGATTTTCTTTAACTACTGAGTAAATTGCGTTGGATTTGTTTTGTTTATGTCTTTGCCAGTTTTTACATATGCTGATACTTTTCACAACTACGTTTCTTTCATTCCGATTTTATAGTTTAAAAAGGGACTGCATGTATTGAGATAATTTTATTTGCCCACTTTCTTGATTCAGTATCGCCAATGGATAATAAGAGCAAGAACAGTTCGGTGCTGTTTGTCTGCCAAACCGTAGTTTTTTGTTCTCAGTCGTCGTGAGATATTTTTAAAATAAAAATAAAAATCCAGAGGGGAGAGAATTAAGTCCACAGCGGGAGTCGAACCCACGTCATCCCTTGTAAACTATAGAGTGATCAACCATATTGAAAGGACGTGTTACCACTACACCATGTGGACGACAAACAGACATATTGTGATGTGACTTAGGAGTGGACAATTAAGTTATGTAGTTGTTGACACAAACGTGAAAAAAAAAATTTCAGGAAAATCAATTGAATGAGCGACATATGAAAGAAACAAAGAAAAGAAAGATAAATAAAAAATTGCCAATCATGGAGCATGTCCGCAGTGGGATTCGAACCCACGAAACCTCCTTAAGTAGGGGCATGTTACCACTACACCATACAGACAACAAGGGAAATGTTATGGTGGAGCCAGGTGGCACTCGCGAAGTAGACAACAAAAAAATGGTTTGTGTGGGTGCACCCAGATACCATGGGTACACCCATTAGTGAGCTGGGAGCGCCCGGCTGATATTGGAGGTCTGGCGGGTACACCCGTGCAAGTCCTGGGTGCACCCAGGCTACCGGGTGTACCCATGGTGGTTGACATGGGATCACCCACAGTCAGGTAGGGTGTGCCCAGGCGGTCCCAGGTAGAACAGCAGGGGTTCACCCACTGCCGCCCTGGGTGCTCCCTGGAAAGGTGGCGGGTGCACCCAGCGAGGATGTGGGTAGCTCCAGCTCATGAACTGGGTGCATCCAGATCAGTACAATGGGTGAGCCCATGCACATTGCGGAGTCAGAAATGGGCAGTATGTATTAAATATGTCGCTTAAGTCTACAAAACAAGACGGTAATAATAATAGCAAGAACATATAGGAAGTCTGTGTTTCAACGGTTTGGTTTGGTGAGAAACATGTGCAAAGTTCTATTGAACAAATGTGAATTATGAAAGAAATTGAACACTACTGGTACCCTGGAAAAAGCCAGCGTCTTTTCAGCTAAGCCGTGAGGTATTGTTTGCTTTAGACATATATAATGCTACAATAGTGCAGAACAGCCAAAAAAACAGCATTTTTCTGCCGCATGCAACAGCTGTCCAAGCCCTAAACACCTGCCAATGGTGTCCAAACCGGCCTGAAAAGCCAAATTTTTCCGGCCCGCGCATAGCGCGGGCACCTGTAGAAGAATATGAGTGTATGGAGCATGCAAAAGGCTGGCGAACGGGTGCCCAAACCGCCCCAAAAAAGCAAATTTTTCTGGACCGCGCTGCGCACGGGACGCCCTACAAAATAGCCTCCCTCAAGCTCCTATATAGTGGTCCAAAAGGCCTGCGAACAGGTGCCCAAACTGCCCCAAAAACCCGAATTTTTCCGGCCCGCGCTGCGCACGGGAGAGTGTGACGTGACACGTCTGGATGCACCCAGCACGCTGGACACACCCAGCGGTATTGCTGTGGATACACCCAGCCTGGATGGGTGGGTGCACCCAGCCAGCTGGGTGTCCCCCTCAAGGTAGACCCCAGTTAGGGTAGTCATCTCCAGGGGAGGCAACTACCCTAACTGGGGTACTTCAAGTGTATGACTGAAGTGTTAAGTTTTCTATTGAAACTTAATAAATTACTCTTGAACGTTGAAATACGAACTTAAGAGAAACATTCATTTAAAGACACAATCGACAGACCTCTTGTATAACCATAAATACACTTGACACCGTGCAAGTAGGGAATGTTCTGGAGTTGGATAGGTGTCGAATTGATGGACAACATCGGCCATCAATGGGCGTGGACCGGTGTGGTGCTGGTCTACTGCATTGGTTCCCGTCGTCGCCTCGATCATGCATGAAGGCTGTGTTGTACACAACTTCGCGAGCTCCCCAGCATTGACAATGTTGTATCTGACCTGGGAGCAATGTGCAGGGCTGCACGAGGGTGATTCCTTGTGCATGTGCTCAGCTACCTGCTGAGGCATAGATTCTGCAGCATTTGTGGGAAGCGGTAGGACCATGAGGCCATAGGATTTCAGGAATTCCTTTGGGAGTCTGATGCAGAGTGACAAGGGGAGTGATGAGAGGATCCGAGGGATGTGTGACGGCCCTTTGAGTGTAGTGCTCAAGGTGGGCTTGTCCAAGTAGAGGCATTGAAGTGCTCGCATGGCCTTCGCGAGGTGGTCAATGACATTGACCCAATTCAGGACAATTTGGGGCATCATAGCACAGGCATTCAGACCAGTAGAAACCGTGAGGACATGTACTTCACCTAGACCTATAGCAGGAGCACTTTGAAGTCCACGATGTTTAGCACCAGTGCGAAGGAAGTTGTCCATAGCAGGGATGGTCTGCATGAGCAGTGCCAAGCGTAAAAATTGTTTTACGAGAGGTCCACCGAATGTGACTTTAATAGGATGTTTCTCTTCAAATCGTTTTTCAACGTTACAAGGAGGTTTCTATTGAACTAAGTGTGCTTGGTAGAAAAGGAAAAGAGGGAAATGAAATAAGCAATAAACAAATTACTCGCTTCAAGGGGAAACTCGGAAAATTGCTTCGGAACGCTTCGATGGTTTGGCAAGCAACGGTGGCGGCAGAGTACGGAATCAGGAATGAATGACTTAGCACGTTCGGTATGCTACAGTCGTTCAATGGCAGGTTCAGTTTCAGAAAGGAAGACTTAGCAAGTTCGGTATGCTACAGTCATTCAACGGCAGGTTCGGTTTCGGAAAGGAAGACTTAGCAAGTTCGGTATGCTACAGTCTTAGGCGGTGTGATGCGGACTGCGGTTTCTTGACTGTCAAACGAATGTCACGTCTGTGGGTACAGTACTGCAGAAAAGGTATTGTCCTCTAGGGGGAAATTTGTGTAGCAAGTGTCGGGTGGTTTTTATTCCTCCGAAGTACCATGGGTTAAGTTTACAAGGGATAGATCTTTAGATGGGTGGGCAGGATCTGTTATTTTTACAGGCTTTCAGCACGGAGCACTGAGAAGCCTTAGTGCGCTGGGGGATACAGAGTTCGTTCCTTTTCAGCCTTCCGGGGTCCGATAACTTGGTTGCGTATCCTATACAGGCTCCTATCGAGGGAGGACGGAAAGAGTCGCAGATAGAGTTGTGTTACTTCCTCCGGGTGTTTGCTCTGTGCAGTGGGTAGGGTTTTCTGGGCTGCGGTTTTATTTCTCTGTTGTGATCTTCTTCTCCGTTTAATGTGCGGGACCTCGGGGCCTGTTTCGAATGTCGTAGCCTAAACTCCACAATTCCCTTCCTTTGGGACCCCTTTCTTTATGTCTCCGCTTAAACCTTGAGGCGAGATATTCGCTTGACAAGGTGACCGTGTCAGTTGGTAGATGGCTATGAGGACTGGATTTCTCCGAATTATCCCAAGTCAAGGACCGTTTGCCTTCCGATACTACTCGGCCGGAACAGTTACACGCTAACAGAAATTCTGTTGCTGGCTGTTTTGATACCACTCCATTTTCGGTACGTGGTGTTTTATCGTTTTCAGGATCTCCTATACGACCTGGTCCTTTTTCTGGTCGGAGTTCCCTACCGGAAGCGACTGATTGGCCACTCCTTGCGCTCTGGGTCTTGCTTTAACCTGTACTTGTGGTACTTCGGTTTGGTGTCCGTCTCGTGTCTGAAGACGGAGGAAGAGTTCTTTCTTGGCTTGTGAAAGCCTTAGGAATTTAGGTGGGGAAATACAAGATGCCATTCTCGAATAATACACTAGGTTTTTATACTCTTTGCCCAGCCACCGGCACATCGTCCCGACATGCGTTCTTCATTCTAGACACTGCCTTCAGCCCACAAGGTAGCTCCTACCCCCTTTCAGCCTGAAGGAGTCCGCTTTCCTCCTCTCCTTTGCTGGTGAATCGCCCGTTGACGGAGGTACTCCTATAGCACCGCTATCAGCCTGATCAAGCTCCTCTTGTGTCATAGAACCCATTTCTCCTTTGTCCTGTTACTTTTCCTCGAGTTGGATATCTCCTTTCCAGCGCAGAGACCATTTTACAGCGCAGTTCTCAAGTCGGTTGAATTCTTTCACTGCGGAATTCGTCCCCTTGTTGCGTTGGTGTCGTTCTTGCTCTGTTTCACCCATTCCTCCTTGTCGGAATTCATCTCTTCATCATATCGGTACCATTCTTGACTTGGTTGTCCTACTCCTTCTTGACGGAGTTCGTCTCCTCGTCATATTGATACCATTCTTGACTTGGTTGTCCTACTCCTCCTTGACGGAGTTCATCTCCTCGTCATATTGATACCATTCTTGACTTGGTTGGCCTATTCCTCCTGGACGGAGTTCGTCTCCTCGTCATATTGATACCATTCTTGACTTGGTTGGCCTATTCCTCCTGGACGGAGTTCGTCTCCTCATCATATTGATACCATTCTTGACTTGGTTGGCCTATTCCTCCTGGACAGAGTTCGTCTCCTCGTCATATTGATACTATTCTTGACTTGGTTGTCCTACTCCTCCTTTACAGCCATTCTTCGAGCTCCATATCCATACCCTACTCATCCTATAACCAGTTTTTATCGCATTCGGCGCCTGGCTCGGCTTCGCCGGCGAGGCGAGGCGAGGCGGAGGTGAGGCGAGGCGGAGGGGAGCGCGAGGCAGAGGGGAGCACGAGGTGGAAGGGAGCGGAGGCGGAGGGAGCGCGAGGCGGAGGGAAGTGCGAGGCGGAGGGAAGCGCGAGGCGGAGGAGGAAGCGCGAGGCAGCAAGCGGGCGCGCAGGAAACGGCGTGATTGTGCGGGAGACGATGAGCGGGCGTGAGCGTGTGGGGAACAGCAAGCGGGCGTGCGGGAAATGGCGAGCGCGTGGGCGTGCGAACAGCGAGCGGTGTGTGGGAAACCAGGAAACGGCGAGCGGGCGTGCGCGTGCGAACAGCGAGTGGGTGTGCAGGGACGGCGAGTGCGCAGCGGAAATGCGAGCGGGCGTATGGGAAACGGCGAGCGCACAGCGGAAATGCGAGCGGCATGGGCGTGCGGGAAACGGTGAGCGTGCAGCGGAAATGCGAGCGGCATGTATCACGCGGCGGAAATGTGAGCAGGCGTGTATCGCGCGGTGGAAATTGAGTAGCCGAGTCTCGTGCAGATGGAGGTGTGACAGTGTAGCGCAGCGTAGAAACGCGAAAAAGGGCACAGAGACGCGAGAACCGGGAATTCTTGTGCGAGCGGAGCATTGTGCAGTCTCGTATGGACTTGCGGATTTGCCAGTGACACCGTGTCTTATTGAGCGTTCCGCTGGCATTTTTATCCCGCAGTCCTTTATGTCCATTTCGGTGTTTGATTTGAAGTTATGCTCCGCCGTCCGTCTGCACTATTGTTTCGGTCTCCTCTCTTCTCCTTGTTGCGCATTTGGGCGGTTGCCAGAATCGACACATAGTGGAGGCTCACACCGCTCACTGGCACTCACTGTTTCCCGTGCACCCGCTCGCTGCCTCGCGCTTCCTCCTCCGCCTCGTGCTTCCCCTCCACCTCACGCTCCACTCCGCCTCGCCTCCTTCCGCTTTGCCTCGCTCCACTTTGCCTCGCTCAGCTTCGCCTCGAAGGAGGAGTAGGACAACCAAGTCAAGAATGGTACCAAAACGACGAGGAGATGAACTCCGTCGAGGAGGAGTAGGTCAACCAAGTCAAGAATGGTACCGAAACGACGAGGAGATGAACTCCGTCAAGGAGGAGTAAGACAACCAAGTCAAGAATGGTACCGATACGACGAGGAGATGAACCCCATCCAGGAGGAATAGGCCAACCAAGTCAAGAATGATATCAATATGACAAGGAGATGAACTCCGTCAGGAAGGAGTAGGACAACCAAGTCAAGAACGGTATCGAAATGACGAGGAGATGAATTCCGACAAGAGGGAATGGGGGAAACAGAGCAAGAACGACATCAACGCAATAAGGGGACAAATTCCGTAGTGAAAGAATTCAACCGACTCGAGAACGGTGCTGTAAAATGGTCTCTGCGCTGGAAAGGAGCTATCCAACTCGAGGAAAAGTAACAGGACAAAGGAGAAATGGGGTCTACGACACAAGAGGAGCTTGACCAGGCTGATGGCAATGCTATAGGAGTACCTCCGTCAACGAGCGCTTCACCAGCAAAGGAGAGGAGGAAAGCGGACTCTTTCAGGCCTAAAGGGGTAGGGGCTACCTCGTGGGCTGAAGGCTGTGTCTAGAATGAAGAACGCACGTCGGGACAATGTGCCGGTGGCTGGGCAAAGAGTATAAAAACCTAGCATATTATTCGAGAATGGCATCTTGTATTTCCCCACCTAAATTCCTAAGGCTTTCACAAGCCGAGAAAGAAACTCTTCCTCCATCTTCGGGCACGAGACAGACACAAACCGAAGTACCACAAAGTACAGGTTAACACAAGACCCGGAGCACAAGGAGTGGCCAATTAGTCGCTTCCGGTAGGGAACTCCGACCAGAAAAAGGACCAGGTTGTATAGGAGATCCTGAAAATGATAAAACGCCACGTACTGAAGGTGGAGTGGTATCAAAACAGCCAGCAACAGAATTTCTGTTAGCGTGTAACTGTTCCGACCGAGTAGTATCGGAAGGCAAACGGTCTTTGACTTGGGACAACTTGGAGAAATCCAGTATCCATAGCCATCTACCAACTGGCATGTAGAGATGGTAACATTAATGTGTTGTGGACAGTAGTCATAGCATGTTGTGTTGCATTAAAGCCACTGTCCCACTGCCCAGTAAGAGTGCTGTACAACACATTGTGCCAGGGAATTGTTACCCCTGGGCGGCCGGGGGGGGAAAATCGTATTTTACCGTAAAAAAAAGCCGGTTTTGGTTGATGGGTACCTACGATTTAGTGATGGGATTGATGCCCTTCGTTACTCCTTTTCTGGTTCATCAATATTTTAGATCGCGCACATCCCATCAATATAATTGATCTGCCCTTTCGTTCCGCATCAAAAGCCGTCCCGAACATCAAATGCAGTGCTCCCGCATCAATCCCTCTCTGGAATTGATGTGGGCCTTCGTTCCGCATCAAAAGCCGCCCCGAAGATCAAATGCAGTGCTCCCGCATCAATCCCTCTCTGGAATTGATGCGGGCCTTCTTTCCGCATCAAAAGCCGCCCCGAAGATCAAATGCAGTGCTCCCGCATCAATCCCTCTCTGGAATTGATGCGGGCCTTCGTTCCGCATCAAAAGCCTTCGCGACGAATCAAATGCGCCTCTGCATCAAATGCGCATCAATACCGCCCTAGGATTGATGCGCAATTTCTGTCTGTATGAAACCCATTTAATGTGGCGCTCCTGCAATAATGCCGCTCTGCAATTGATGCCGGCTATTATTACGCATCAAATGCGCTCCTCCCGCATTAATACGCCCTGCAATTGATGCAGGCTGTTTTTTACCGAGAATATCGCTGGCCCGGTATTCCATGACATTCTGTTGCTGCCTTTATATCCTTTGGACCTTTCCTCCAATCAGATTATACATTTACTTCCTCATCGGTAATGCCGTTAGGCCCGATGCAGACTTGACCTTCTTTCAACAAAAAAAAACAAAAACAAACTCCTTCCCTCTACTCTTACTACTGCCTCTTTCTTCTCCTTTTCAACCGTGCCAAACGTTCACCAACTCCAACATTTCGCGACTCTCTCGGGCCGGATCAATTCCAGTCACGTGTGTCCTTTGACTTGGTACGTCGCTCAGGCGAAGTCACACCGTAACTCCTCTCACTGTCTCCTCAGCTCTAACTCGCACATTCGTTTCCGGTTGAACGGCACTTTCATTAACTTATAACTGGCCACACGGAGGTTGGGCCCCGTATAGCCATCCAAACCGACACATTCAAATCCACCTCCACCTAATCCCTGATACTACTCACCTCCTCTTCGACACCGACTTCCCTTTCCCCTTCTCTCGTTCCTTGGCTGTAGCCGTGCGGGTCTTGCGAGCAGGTCCGCTGACCCTATATCTTGCCAATCAGTGTCATCTCATTCTGACAGCACAGCCGAGTACTCACTTCGACCTTGTTTGGCGCTCGCTCGCCTCCGTCGATTTGGCGATCTTGGCGATCTTCCGCGGCCTACGACCACATGAGCGTTATGTCTTCTGAGTAGGCGCTATGGGACCTACCTTGCCTCGCCGCCGTCGCCCTTCGCCTTCTTTCCGCGCTTCCTCTTCTTCCCCTTTTCTTCCTCTCTGTGTCTCATCGTGAGTCTCAAGACTAATTTTGTTTTTCATGCACTTACTGCGTATCCTCCAGACCCTCCAGCTGCTCCAGGACCCAAATAACGTCTGCGACCGCTGCCCGCCAGGCCAGGTATTCGTCAGTCCCTGCCTTATCGCCCACTTCATCGCCCCACCAAAGCAGACTCGCCATCACTTGGAGCAACCCGTTTTTCCCAGTCAACGTCGAGATAGGCCCCCACTCGGCGTCGTTGGGGGAGGTCATCATCCCTCCTACCATCAGGCGCTCCGGCGGCTGCATCGCGGTCCACCATTCCCACCACGTCCACACATACGACCCCTCTACTCCCATGTCGCCGAGCATCCCCAACGGCATCCTCGTGTTCCAGTGCCTGCCCCTGCCCACCCACTCCATAATCGCTTTTGGGCGGTTCGTGGTGTCGATCAAGGCCCCACTCTCCTCGTAGCCATGCGCCGCCTCGAAGTCGAAGAAGCACGCTACCACCTTCGCCCAATGCCATCCCCACGTCTTCCCGCGGCTGAAGGCAGCGTGCGCGCGCCCCAATTCTGGTGTCCAGCTCCCACGGTCGTCACGCATCCACAGCACTGCGATCTCCCTCGCCTCTTCCTCAGCCGCCGTGCGCGCCCCTTCTGCGCCTCCTCCACCTTCAGTGTCACCTGCAGCTGCACCTCCTGCACCTCCTGCACCTCCGCCTGCACCTCCGCCTGCGACACCTGTGCCTCCTCCCGCACCTTCTTCTGTGCTAGGTCCGGCACCGTCAGCACCTTCTCCCCGGTCGGCACCGCTGCTCCCCCCACCGACCGTGTCCGCCGAGCCGGGCCGGTATCCGCCCAAGGATTGCGCGCTGCGCTGGGTCCCGGATCCCGAGGCTACGGGCTGGACTGTGCCGTCACTCTCCACTCCCACCCCACGCGCACGACATTCTTCATCCGCTACCGCATAACGTTATTAGTTTTCCCCGGCATGTACGTAGAAAGAAGTACGTACAAAAGCAGTCTCTTGCAAATGCTACCATACGTCGTTCTACCTCTTGAAATCCGAGCCTGTCATACGTCGGCCATTTAACGGGCGCAAGGCCTTTTGTCTCTCCTGCGTGAACACTGTAAGATCCGTGTCAGTGGGGAATCCGTCATGCTGAGAAAGGAAACAAACCTTTGCATTCCCACCACTCCTCCGCGCCTCCCGATAGGTCCGCACAACAAAACTGTCGCGCACATCCCAAATCGTTCTGCAATCGCGTCCACGAAGGGTTGCAGATAGTATGCCGCGTTGTCCAGTGTCCTGGAAGCCTTGTTAACACCGCGGCGCCAGATGTCTGCCAAAATTAAGCACTTACGTTGCCATTTCTTCCGCTGTCCTCGTGGGGCTGTCTGCCAGCGACGCTTTCCACCCCACCAGCGCCAGCTGGTACTCCCTCTCCGCCGCTGCTTTCACCTCTCCCTGGAATTCTGGCGTCTCGTCCTCCCACATTTCTTTAATCATCTGGTTCTTCACTGAGATGTCTGCCGGTACTTTCTCTCCTGAGTATCGTGCATTTCTCTGCAACGATTCCCAGCAAGCCTCGAACGCGCTTTTCACCCTCTTGTCGTAATAATGCCTCGAGTAAAAGTGGGTGATCTGGGAACGCTGAGGCTTCGGAGGCGCGCCATCAAGAACCCCAGTGAACAAGTCTTTGAACGCAGCTTTGTCGCTCTTCAAAAGAGACCCGTATTGGGCGCGATACCACCGGCCAATTTTCTGGGGTAAGTATTCTTTAGTTCCTTTTCGGAGCCCAAGCAATAGATTTTACACACATCGCGCAGGGTCTTGTGGTACTTGGCCCGAAACTCGCTCTCCTCATCGCTCAGCCGCTCATTCACGACCACATTGGCTACCGAGTCAGGAGGGTCCTCGGTATCCACTGCAAGGTCCTCGTTGTCCTTGAGCAGGTACCCGTATTTGGCGACAAACAGACGCGCTGCTTTGGTGTAAAAGGTACCGGTGTCGTTAGTTTCAGACGCGGCGAGCCATGCTTCCTTCCGTTTACTGAAAAACTTCAGTTTTGTGCCGTGCACCCAGGATTCCTTGCCCGGTTTGGCCTTCGGCTCGCCTGCTCGGTGACGACGGCGCTTTACTGGTTTTTCCGACACAACAATCGCGGGGTCCCCGAGTGAAGAAAATTCTGGGCTTACGCTCCTTCGCAGGGAAGGTGCAAGAGGCGCAAGCGGAACTGATGTACGGGGAGGGGATCCTGGAGGTGTTGTCGTTCCCTGGGGCAGAGGTGACCGCGAGCGCTGTCGGTCCTGCGGCAGGGGAGTCAGCGGCGGAGGGTCTTGTGCAGGTACTTCGAGACTGTCCATTTTGCGACGCTTAATACACAGTGCAGCGGGATGTGTTTTGACCCAAACAATTTCACGAGCATTCACGTGCGTGATCCTTTTTCGCGTTTGGAGTCTGTCACTGTAAGGATAAGACCCCGTACTCAGGATTCACCATCTGTGATAGACCACGGGCAAAGATAATATTTTCTATTTAATCGGACAGCCAATACACTCCCTCCGCATAAGCCTGCGCCTCGTCATAGTCCGTAGTCGACAAAATTTTGGGCTCAGCACCCGTCGCCTCCATCCCAATAAAGTCCCGTTTCGCATCGTTCCTGGAACCAGCGATGACCGTGCAGGATTAAATTCAAGATATGGATGAGCCAAATCAGCAGCGCATCTCCCTCCATAACAATAAATCTGACCGTTGAGTGTACACAACCCCTTTATTCCAAATGGCAAAAAATCGCGTGACGGCGGGCACATCCTCCCAGACAGTGGACACAGTGGAAGCCGAGATCGAACTGGCGGAACTCCCCAAACTCGCCGTCGAGGAACCAAGGCCAGGCCCAAGATTTGGCATGCAGTACAGTTGCCTGTGAATTCTCATGAGATAACGCCGCATAAGAGCAAATGAAATACTTACAACTCCTTCTGTAGCTGGGGCTCCACCGGACGTCCTCTACCTAGCCCTCGAGGTTTGGTCGGTGAAGCGGCGCCTGCAGCACCTCGAGCTTTGATCGGTGACGCGCTGCCTGCAACATCCAGTTTGGGCGTCGACGGGCTGGCCAGCTGAGGATCCACTGGATGCGGATGCACCCCACGCGGGCAGTGAAGCTGCCATTCGTCCACGCAGGCCTCGACTGTATAGTGCCCGCATTGAGCGCCGGCCGGATACCCATCCACCATTGCTTTCACGATCGTCCTCGCACCCCAAAAATCAGTCTTGACCCTCTCTAACATATCGAGCGACTTACCAGTTCCGCCAAATGCCGACCTTGTGTCCTTGGGTCACCAGGTAGAACGGGAACTTCCCGCCGCCCGCTTCACTGGCGTTGGGACTATAGTGCATTGGCGGCACACACCAGAATTGCGAGTCGTGCGCGGGGTTGATATTGTCGGGGATCATCTCCGCCGCTGTCATATTCGTCGAAGAAATGGGGGCAGATATCTTCATCGTACGGGCAATGAGTGAGGATGGAAAGGGATGGAGGAAAAAGGTAAGTCGTAGCCAAGCGCAGTCTGTCCCAAAATGGACTTCACGACGGCTCACGTGCAGTAATGTCTCTTTGCACCATTTTCCCCATCCCAGCACCGAACAGTTTCTTTCCCATCCCGCATCGAAATGGTTGGGGCCAAATCATCCCCACCTCTGAGTTTCACGAGGATACCGAGCCGCACTGGAATCCCGCCCCCGTTCACTTGCGATATTTGAATCGTCTCACCTCTCTGCAAAGCAGCTCTCTCAAAACGGATTTCTGGGGAAAATACCCTCACTGGCCCCTCCACCCGGCGCGCGCTGCGCAAACCACTCAATTTCAGCGTGATATGGCTTTCTTGCTCGGCCAACTTGGTATTTCACTGGCGTAACTTTTATGGTGCATTCTCAATTGATCACTCATCCTCGCAGCTTGTACCCAGGCCATCTATATAACCATGGTCCGGATTACGGAGGGAGAAACCTACCTCAGGGACCGAGAGGAAGCTGCCGCAGCTGTCCACGCTGAGGCCAGTGCGTCATTTTCCCATTCCTCTCGAGCCGCACTCATCTTGTTGTAATCTTCTCTCCAGTGGGCCCCCTCTTGACGGACAACTATCTAAGTGCATGGTTCAACATCACCCCGTGGCGCCTACACACCTGGGGAACCAAGGCTGTCCAGCTTTCCCCGACCGCACTCTCTATGGGCCAACTTGTCGGGGCCTGGGGTAACGAAGCACAGTCATTCGGCGTCGTGGGGGACACATCTGTGCTCCAGGTGACTGGCTGGGGATCCGGCTCGGGCATCCAGGCCATCTCTGGCAATGGGGCATGGAATGTACCGACGTTCGGTATCGAGCCCAACACAGGCTCGTGGGATAACAGTGGATGGGGCTGGGGCGGGGCGAGTGACTGGCCGGACTCCGACAGCTCTGGTGGATGGGGAACTGGCACTGGTGTCGCACATGGATGGCATGGGCATGGATGGCATGCGCCTCGACGGAGGCGCACTCGAGCTGACCGCAAGGGTCGTGGTCTCAGGCGCATGGGAGCTTTCTTCCGCTCTCCCCGCCGTATCGGCCCGCTCTCCCATCTGGAGCAGTTTCAAATTGTTTCTCGTCTTGTCGCTCGTTATCTTCCTCGTATTCGGGCCGAAATTTTGGCGCTGTACTCTTAAATTTCGTTGTAATACTAGGAATGAATGTGTCTTTTGCTCTGCATTGTTGTTCAGGATTTCTGAAAGCACATTGACTCGAGTGCTTACTGTAAATATGATTTCCTGCACGCCGTAACTCTCCGTAACTCCGCATGAGAGGGTGCACGCGAGATGGTGTCGCTGCAAGCACCCTCGGAAGAATTGCGGTAACGCTGGGAAGATAAGAGTTGCGGGCGAACTGGCAAAGTGTTGTATAACTCACCATAGTTCGTGCAAGAGAGTCTATATTATTTTATGAATTAAATACTGCTTTGATGTATCGTAACTCGTTCAAAAAAGGTCATAAGAGTCCAATTCCATATTTAGTAATGTACACTCACTTGGCTTTGGGCACTTTTCGTGTTCACTCCACCTCCAATCCTTGGAACTCAAATCCACTTCGACAAATATGATATATACATACACTAGACGACCCTCTTCGATAATCTTGGGGCCTCACGCACCTCTCAAAACTCTATAAACTCACAACAAGATAGAACTCACATATCCGAGCTGCGCCACGACTTTCCTTCCTCTGTGCAAAATTCTAATCGGATTCAACAAGGCGACCATATGAGATGTTCTAGGCGCCTTCGAACATCTCTGAGACAACGCTCAGAGTTCCCAATATGTACAAAATTACCACCGCATATGCTTCAAATTAGTCGAACTAGCGCCACGACTTTCCTTCCTCTGTGCAAAATTCTAATCGGATTTAACAAGGTGACCATATGAGATTCTAGGCGCCTTCGAACATCTCTGAGACAACGTTCAGAGTTCCCAATATGTACAAAATTACCACCGCATATTCTTCAAATTAGCCGAGCTCACATCAAATCCACATCATCCCACTTCGACTCTACCACCATGTCCCGCATTCCGGATGCCGAATCGCTCACACCTCATCAGCAAAGGTCTTTGCACCGGCCTTTTTTTCTCGCCCAATACTGACTGCGTGTGTTCTAGAGAAAAGAAAATAGAAATTGAGCGCGAACAGGCACGCGTCCGAATGGCAAGGTACGGCCGTCATTTCATTTGTTTCCTTTAAGCATTCAATAGGCTTCGAGGTATCGTCTCCGGCTCAAGGCGGCACCTGAGGAAGACCAAGAAGTGGCCACCAAACGAGCGCGCGAGGCACGCGCCAAATACCGGGAAAAGTGGGTGTCGATTACTCTTTAAAAGTCTATCTTTGCTGACGCACGGACCTCTTTTAGGAATCGAGTGTTCTTGAAGGATCGCGCTCGGTGCGCACGGATCGTGTAAGTCTCGTTCACGTCCCAGGAAAACAATCATAGTATTGATGCACCCTTTTACAGCGAGTACGGTAACAAGTATGGGTTACATACTTTCGAAGAAAAGGTCAAACAGAAGATAGAGCGCCAGTGCCTCGCGCGCGAGCGCAGGCGTCGAATCAGCAGAGTGAGGGCGAAAGGGGCAAGCCACGCATCGGGCAGGGAGGGGGAGTCCGACCGAGAGGCCGTGTGTTCTGATGAAGAGGGGCCTATTCTCCCACTATGGTAGATAACACCGCATGTGAGATTTTAGTACAATCATTCCTGCTCTTGACCATCATGCAAACTGTTATGAATAAACCTGTCTGGTATGTATGAGCTTATTTTTTTGGGGGGATTCCTTCTGGATAACACTTTAGCTCTAGGGCGGGTGGCCAATGTCGGCCTTTCATGGCGACGGACGCTTCCTTCCGCCTTCCCGCGCGCAACCGCACAGGTGATGGCGCAATCAAAATCGCAATCGAGGGGCGTTGTTATGTGGTATATTTCAAGTAAGCTGATTTAATTCGGAGCTTCATCCTTTGTATTAAAAATTATTGTCCTACAGGCACTTTACCTTGGTTTTGTTTCGTGAGGTGGAACGGGACTCGGAGTTGGACGTTTTGGAGATCGACTGATGAGGGCGCTTGACTACATTGCAGTTGATTGATGTATTGTCACGACATGTGATTTGTGACTTAACGCGCTGAAAACTGGCATGCTGTGGCAGAATTCTAGTGAACTCTATTGACCCAACCCTTCGTCCAATTCCCCTGTGGTCTTGAGTTCTTCTCCCCCTTGCTTTGCTGAGCTGCACTTGCGGACTTTCGGCTCTTGAAGACCGCTGGATGAACGAATCACGCCGCCATCTTTCATGTGCAGATCTTGCGGAGATCCGCATATCTCTGGGCTTCTGAGACGGCGAAAACTTGTACAACTTGCACCTTTCTCTACCCTCATGCCCTTAATGCAAACATTTTCACTAGTGAATGTGAGCCACAACGTCGCTGTACACACAACCTTGGGACATTGACCGTCGCAAAATCTCTCTGCTGGCGGCTGGGGCGCACCCATCAGGCTCATGTGGTGTGCAGCATGCATGGGATCTACCATCAGCGCCTGCCTTGTCATAGGATCCAGGTACGTCGAGACCATCATACTCGCTCCTGATTCCACCGGAAATTTCTGTGTCGCAGGCTGATATATGCGAGAATACTTTGAAAACGGCCCAAGGCTACCACTCCTACTTCGCGCAAACGCATGAGTCTTTGGTCAAAGAGCCCCAAGTCCAACTGGTGTACGTTATTTTTTGGGAGGCTCTTTGTCGAGTACCTCATTGAGTTGCGTCTCGTTTTTCCCCTGTAGCCTGGGATGACTCCCCCGTAAAACCCAAAAGTGCGTGAATTCCTTTCGCTTTCTTTCAGGAAAATTGCTGAGGAGTGTTGAACAGGCCCAGATGGTCCTCCCCGGCGTATTTATGTGAAAACTCACGCTACCCTGAGCCCAGCTTCGCAGCGGCGCCGTGCTATGAAGGATGCGCATTATGCGGCAGAGACGCGCGCCTTTTTGGATGCGAAGAGGCACCTGGAGCGGGTGGCACGAGAGGCTGCTCTGCTTTCGCGTGCACGCACTCGCGTAGTCTGGCGTGCGGGTCGTCGTGTCGCTCGTGCGGAGCCCCTCACGGAGGAGGACCTCTATTTGGACGACGAGCGTCCTCCAGCTGTGGCGGGCAGACTTCATCAGATGTGCAGCCTTTGCCACTGCATTATGTCCCATCCCGTTGCGTGAGTTTCTTATTTCTTCTTATTATACCCTTTGAATTAAAAAGACAATAGGTATGAATGCGGGCACAGCAATTGCTACGTCTGCGCCCGTGTTTGGTTGGAAAGTGACTGGACATGCCCCCTTGTGGGCTGCGATGCGGTTATGCATCGCCTGCCGTATCAGCACAGAGGTGAGGAGGCGGGAATCAGGATCGACAATCCCGAGTGGTGCGACAAGAGCCGGGTGGATTATAGCTGGAAGGGTTTGACGTTTCCCCGCCGCAGCAAGGCAGTTGCATCCGTCGTAGAGGATTTTTTTAATTAATATTTGCGCGTTATATGAATATCACCGTTGCCTTAAGTTCTGAAAACTTCTTAGCCGCGCGCCTATTGATGCTGAAGTTGCCGACACAGACGTGCACGTATGACAAATCTTCGCCATGATAAATGTTTAGTCAACATTGTGGCGATGCAACTCAATCTTCTGTCTCTACACTGGCTATTTATCGTGCTCTCTTATTTATTTTTGGCCTGGTCCTCGCAAACGGGATGAGAGGACGCCGTGGAGGACGAGGCGGGGCTCCCCCCCCGACCATGTTAACCCACACGCCTCACACGTCCGAGGTGTTTCTCGGGGCGTCAGCCGATGGACGCCGAGCCATCAGGAGCGTCTTGCCAGTTCTTGCGACTCCCGACATCCCTCTGGCGCAGCCCGGGTCCGAGTACTATCAAGAGGACCTCGCCACAAACGCTGCTCTCGAAAGTCACAACTTCAATTATACCATGGGGGACTTTTCGTTGCAGCCAGAAATTCAAGACCCGTCAAGCAACGAGATCCTATTCACAGGGAAGAAAAAAAGATATGAAAATTCGGTATGGTTCATTGTTGGGAGCCCTGTCCGAGAGTTAACATGGATAATGCGCAGGACTTTCCTTTCAAAACTTTTGTCCGAAATAGGGATGATTATCTCGATGAAATGCTGCGGCTTGAGGGACGCGGGGATGCTGATAACTACTCGGCATGTCATGGATGCGGCGCGCTGGACCCCATCTACCGTTGCGCCCATCAGACTTGTTATGGCGCCGGTCTTTTCTGCTCGGCGTGCATTGTAAAGCAGCACACGCTCCTGCCAACACACTGGATTGAGGTGAGTGTTGCTTGATCTTTGGGTACAAGGAGACTGACATGTTCATAGACCTGGAATGGGACTTTCTTTGAGCGGCAAAGCCTTGCTTCCCTGGGTCTAGTCATTCAGTTGGGCCATCCACCTGGGTTCTCGTGCCCGACAGCCACCGCCGGACACAAGAACTTTGCCCTGATCGATGTCACGGGCGTACATGAGATAAGGGTTCGGTTTTGCGAATGCAATTCCGATATCCCTCACTGGCGGCAGCTTATGAGGGCTCGTTGGTGGCCTGCAACCGTCACAAATCCTCAAACTTGTGCTACATTTGCGGTGGTACGCCTGTTTCAAATTATGAACTGTCTGGGCAAGGTTTCAGCCCACGACTTCATGCGGTCACTCGAATTGTTAACGAACAATGATGGACTTCATCCAGTACCTGTGAGTAAGACGATTGTCGAGGCGTATGCGCAGGAGCTGATGTGCTTGTGATTTAGATTCTGCGTCGCTCCTTCCGCCACATCATCCGCCAATACCGCACCACCTTGATGATGAAGCGCGCGGGACGGGGCCACGACTTATCGGGGGTCAATGGGACGAAACAGGGCGAGCTTGCATTGCAGTGTAGAGCCTGTCCGCAGGACGGGATGAACGTGCCTCCCGGGTGGGACAGGATCGACTGGGCTCAGATGCCTGAGGATCTGAGGTGCGTATTTCGTCTTCTCAGAATCTTGACTGCGATGACTGATCATGTAACAGATACAAGTATTTCTTGTTCCTTGCGCAAGACTGCAACTTTCGGCTCATCAATCGGGACGTCTCATCGGCTGCCAAGGACCCCATCGTTGGCGATGGCCTAGGCTACTTCGTCAATAATGAGCAATATGCGGCCTATCTGCGAGAGCACGTCACGGAGGAGGAAATATCCAGCTGTTCAGGATTCCAAGCGATGTTCCTTGCGAACAAGAAGCGTGTCAAGGGCCTCCGAACGACTGGGGTGGGCGGTGTAACGTGCGCGCCATAATATGTGGCGAGCGAACGGTATTGGAGACCTACAGCTGGGTGAACGGTACGAGGCTTTTCTAAATTCGTAGCTTTGATACATGCTGATGAACGAGCAGGCAATGCAATATGGACTTCATTTTGGCGTCGGCAGTTCTCAATTGCCTCATTTTCTATTTAATCTTGTCTTACGACATCGCCTGCCAGTACAGCAAGAAATTCTGGGAGCGCATGGTGGGCCT
>JARJLF010002963.1:0-25211 GCA_029378395.1 Mycena leptocephala
TGAACGACACGGAGCGTAACTACGACATCCACGACAAAGAGATGTGGCGGTGATGCGCGCCCTATACGAGTGGCGACATTTCCTACAAGGAAGCCAACGGAAGTTCGAGATATGGACGGATCACAAGAATCTGGAATACTTCACCACCACCAAGAAGTTGAACCGGCGACAAGCCAGATGGTCACTAGAGCTGAGTGAGTACGACTTTACTCTAGTGCATAAACCCGGGAAACAACACACCAAGACGGATGCGTTATCCCGACGAGGAGGCCACGAGCGAGGCGAGCACGATAATTCGAATATGGTGCTATTGCCGGAGACTCTTCGCGAACAACCCGGTTAGTGGGGCGGAGTTTCTGCGGGCCATGCCCGCAGTACTCGACGACACGCCGGGTGATAGGTTCATGGATGAGATCAAGCAGAAGAAACACCTTTGGGAGGACGGCGCGAAGGAGGCACTCGGGAAGGAAGACAGCGGATGGGAAGAACACGACGGGTTCTTGACCAAGGACGGGTTGATTTACGTTCCACCCGATGAAACGCTGAGACACCGGGTTCTTAAAGCGCACCACGATGATTACCTCGCTGGGCATCCCGGCCAATATCGAACGGCGGAGCTGGTGACTCGCAACTACTATTGGCCGACAGTCCTGAAGGAGACCAAGAAATATGTTGCGGCCTGCCCCACCTGCCAGCACCAAGATCTTCCCCTAGGCCTAGAGGACCACTACACCCGAACGCTGTCCCCGAACGGCCCTGGCAGTATATCTCGATTGACTTGATTGTCAAACTTCCAGAGAGCAACGGGTTCGACTCGATCGCTGTAATTGTGGACCGGCTCAGCAAAGCCATCCGGGTTCTTCCCTGCACGGAACACATTAGTGGCGAAGGGATCGCCCGCCTATATCGCGACCACGTCTGGAAGGACTACGGATTACCAGAAGTGGTGATCAGCGACCGGGGCCAGATTTTTGTGGGGCATTTCATGCGGGATCTGCTGAAGTTGCTAGGCGTGAAATCGAACGCATCCACGGCCTACCACCCGCAAACGGACGGACAGACCGAGCGGGTTAACCAGGAAATAGAGCAATATTGCGGGTGTTCACCAACTTCATGCAGGACGATTGGGCGGACTGGCTATCCCTGGCAGAATTCAGCTATAACGACAAGGTTCATACGACGACCGGGTTCAGCCCGTTTATACGATGCTGGGTTTTCACCCGCGAAAGGTACAGAGCCAAGGCTCGAGGTACCAACGGAGGCGGCCGATAACTTCGCAAAACGAATGCAACTCGTGCGCGAAGAAGCCGCGGCGTCCATGCGTGTGGCGCAGGAAACAATGAAGCGCTTCTACGACCGAAAGCGAGGTGAAGACCCCGGCTATAAACCCGGTGACGAGGTGTACTTGTCGGGAAAGAATCTGACGACCCATCGGCCTATGAAGAAATTGGACGATAAACGACATGGACCTTTCAAGGTCGTGCGCAAGGTCGGATCGCTCTCGTACGAGCTCAAGTTGCCCGACACCTGGAAAGTACACCCGGTCTTCAACACGGTCTTCTTGAAGCCGTGGGTGCCCCCGGTAGCGGAACACCAGAAGGCGGTCCCTCCGCCCCCACCCGACGTGGTGGACGGTGTAGATTTGTACGAGGTCGGAGAAGTGCTGAACATCAAGGCACAACCGGAGCCTGCGGTACTATATCCGCTGGGAGGGTTATCCGAAGGAGGAATACACGTGGGAACCACGACACCACTTGGTGGGTGCTGAGGATGCTTTGGCGGAATATTACAAGAAGAACCCGTGGGCCCCTCGAGAGATTCCGAACGGAAAAGGGGGCTGGAAAATGGAGAACCCGCCCCCTAGACGAAAAAAGAAGAAGCATTAATGCCTCGAGACAAAGCATCCCTAGGGGGGGGTAATGTCATGATTTGCTCTTTTCTCATATCCCCAAATTCATGCCAATAACCCGGTGACTACGCAGACATTCACCGGGTTATACCTCGGGATGCACCTATCGACTCCCTTTCTCCACCCCGTCCGTTTCTCATCCGACATCATGCTCCAAAACCCCTCGATCGCCCTCGTCCCTGATCGGGTTATTTCACCTCGATCATTTGCAACCTCGATCGTATTTCAACCCGATCGCATTTCAACCGCGATTGTATTTCAACGATGCGACCGTTATTTCCAACGGACTCCTTGGTGACCGGTAGTCATTACTACGACTGCAGTATATAACCCTAGGTAGGTAGTTAGGCTCTTTACACTATTCTAGTCTATTCTCCAGAGCTCAATCTACCGCGTTTTACCTTTCTTTTGTATCGCCCAGTCGCCTACGTCGCAGTAACCCCTGCAGTGAGGCCCTGTGCTGACATGCCTTTTGGCCGAGTTTCCTACCGTGAAAAAGTGCTCCGAGAGCGACGCATAAATGACGACTCACAGATTGGTAGCATTGAACCCAACTTAGTAATTATGGGTGATGGACAAACTTGCCGAATACTCGGAGCATGGATTGGAAACGTTGTAGACTATATTACCCGTGGCCGTCAGTTCTCGAAAAAATTACGAGTGACCTTGAACGGTGGAAATTAACAAAACCGAGCCTCGAAGGAAAGCCTCATATCATCAACATGACCATCGGAGGTCGTACACAATACTTGACAAGAGTTCAAGGGATGCCGGAAGACATTGAAGATGATCTGATTAAATTGCACCATACTTTCCTATGGGATGGCAAAAGAGCCAGAGTGTCCCATGATACAATGATCCTGGACACAGCCGAAGGTGGAAAACAGCTTCTGGACATCCCTGCCCGTAATGAAGCGATTGATCTATGGAACTTACAGTCTTTTTTGACCCAAGGACCTGAACGTGCATCATGGTGTTATTTTGTTGATTTTATTATCATGAATTTCCTGGAGAAAAGCTACCTTCATATCCAGCCAGGTCAAATCTTGAATGTTTTCTTGCAAGACATACATATCCCAATTTCCTCCAGAACTCCCCTACCGAATGATATAAAGTGTATGATACTCACCGCCCGAAAATACCACCTAAAGTTCATAGGGTTATTGTATTCAATGGACATAAAATTACAAATGCCTATTTGGAACATCCGGGAGTGCAGAAGGATCAATACAAAGAGCTTGCCAACGAGAGGCAGCTACTTGCCTGAGACTTAACCATCAAGCCCAACTTGTCCAAGACACTCTTGAAATTGCGAATCGAAAACAATAATCTTCAGAAAACCACATCAGGTTAATCGTTCCGGAATTGGACGTAAAATTGTGGTTGTCATCTCTGTCAACACGACAGGGTGTCTCTCAACTGTAAAATCCTGGAAAGTGTATTGAAACGGCGAAATGTTGATAGATAGTATTTTACCAAAATGGAACCCCACAATCAATAACACAGACTTGGAAGACGAGCTGGCTCTTACAGCTGATGAAGTAGAGTTAAATTCAAGACCGTTACAGCTCGAAACGATCACCACATTTGATCCGAATTTCAGCTTGGCCAAAATGAATGATGGCTTCCGCATTTTCGCATTTGAGGAATCAATGAATGAAATCCCGGCAAGGAGAACTAAATTACCTGGGCTCCATCTACTCTTCTTACGGTCTTCTTACATGCTCACATCCTCAAACCGAGTGAGTTCAAACCACTTATTAAAGTCACGATCACGAGCGTTACTGAAAATTCCGAGAACACGGAATTTCTCTCGATGACTCTTGACCAGGCAGAAATCCCAATGAACTTCTCTTCGGCACTGCTGGGTGGCCTGCTTCATGTCTTGTATACTACGACAAAAAATACCCCACTCCTTATCTGCTCCTCCTCTGACTTCCTCGCAAGAGTCTTAGTGAAGGAAAAGAAGAAATTTGAAAACAATTTTTTGGATCCGAATTTCAAGCTTTTAAAGGCGGTGATTGCAAGTCTAAATGAGAGAGTCGCCCGAGTCCAGTTTAAAAGAGTCACAGATAACCGAGCTAGATCACCTACCAGGCTGAGATTCAGATTGTCACGATCGACACAGAAATTGACCTTATGTTTGAGTGCCCAGGAATCCTTCTGGCAAATGGGTCCCAGAGAATATTCACCAGGATTATACGGAAAATTCACCCAAGACCCCAACGAAATTTTACTTTTGTGAATCTAGATCGTATACGGTGTTCTGTAGAAGAGATTTCTGGATACGCACCATCAGATGAATGATTTGGAAGTTAGTCCGGTCAGTAACCTTGCAACGTTTGACCCGGGAATTTTTTTGGAAGTGCATACATAATACCTTCAGAGTTGGAGACTTCTGGTTTCACATTGATGCTTTAAACATGTGGGGACAATGTCATACTTGTCAGGTTCCAGAAACCCTCGAACACATTGCATTGGACTGCGAGGCACCCGGCCAAAATTTAATTTGGAATCTGACACAGCAGCTATGGACGAGGAAATATCAACAATGGCCTACATTGAACTGGGGCTTGATATTGGGTTGTCACCTCGTCAGATTCAAATCAGACAAAGGTGTAGTCCTCGCAGAAAAGGACGGCTCTTCGCGATCCTTGTGTCGGTGGCATGGCATACCATATGGAACCTCCGTCACGCACGGGTGATAGAAAACCCGGGGAGGACACAGACTACAACAGAAATTCACAATAGATGGTTGAAAGCAGTCAATGCAATATTAACCGTGATCGTCTCCTGACAGATAAGCTTAGATTTGGACCGCTCGCACTTAAAAAACAACTTGTGTTGAACCGTGGAGTGGTATTCTTTGGGATGAAGAGTCTCTGCCAGATGATTGGATCCATGAGGAGGTTTTAGTGGGTATACGACCATTAGTGACAGACATGGGATAGGATAATTTTTCTGTCACATCGGAGTCCCACACTGGTTTAAAATTCGTGCATAACGGCATTTCCTCCTGAGCAAAACTCCCTGGCAAGATCTGGCTCACTACCAGCAACAATAGCGGATGACCTTGGAATGCTTCTGCAGACTGAGACTCATTACTTCAAACGCTCCAAAAAAAGAAAAAAAAAAAAAAAAAATTTCTGGGACGGAGTGGAATTCAATAAGATACGGGTAGGCACAGAAGGGAGCGAGGAGATATGCCTGTATGAAGTACATGGCGCAGAACTCGGTACCAAATGAAGAAAAGTTGGGACGGAGGCTGGACTTGGCTTCAGGAATTGAACTAATCTACTTACGGCAAAGTCCAAGACAAATCTCCAGGAAAGAGAAATTGTACATGAGATATCGGTTCCTCGGAGAGGGACTGTAAGGCCATTGTTTCGACTGGTTGAACCGTTGTCTGTAGAATGGGTAGATTAAGGTGTATTGAGGTCGATTCGGGAAGAATGAAGTGCAGTACTTAATGACTTGCGGATTCAGGAGACCACTGCCCAGTCATCGGTGAGTCGGTGGGATGTTGGTTGAACAGACCAATTGGACATTCGTCCAGGGAGCTACTTCGTCAGAGGACAAGAAACGAACAAAGGCTCGCCTTTATCTTACGATAAAGCGATTGGAATTAGATATACTACAGCTCCAGAGTCGAGGTTGACGCCGAAGTCCGGAATAAAAAGGAGCCGAATCGGTGCAGCACTCACAAATATAATTATGTAAATGCAAATTCACTTACTGAGAGCGCGAGGTATTGACGACGCCATTTTCGATATTGGGCATAGTGGCCGTGACGGCAATCCAACGCAGAACCCAGTGAGCCAAGTTAGTAATTATTTGGCAGAATAGACGAAAGGTGACTTGGGTCCCGGTGCAGGATGATTTTTTAGTTCCGGCCTTCTGAGAGAAGCAGGGGTGCAAGTCCGTACATTGGAATCCCTGGGATCAAATGCTCAGTAAGGAATTCTGAGGGGAAAACATGACCAAGTCTCGACGCGCAAGGACAGAAGGACTACTTTAGTCACAGGATCAAGTCAGCTTCCCGAGGACGGGAAGCTCGAACATTGAGCGGAATTCAAGCCGGAGAGTGACCACACGGATCTTTCTTTTGACACTGGCCATTGAATTTTTGTGTTGTTCAGGCCTGTGGTGAGGCTGTTCAATTTGCAGTGCGCAAGACAACCTCGGTGCTGATGTGTGTTATTTTAGGCGCTTCTTAAAGGGCCGCAGGCCCGCAGCGTGGAATCTATACTTGGGAGCGCCTGACATCTCTTCCTACCCTCACCATCGATGGATGGCAAACCACATCTGGACCCGGAATCTGGTCCTAGCACTAGGGCAGAGAATGATGAATCTGCATCGTGCGTTCCTGACCTCCTCGTTACAGTATTGAATCGTGGCTCATCGGCGCCTAACCTAGGTATGGCACCATGTTCCCAGGCTCGCACCACTTCACCATAGCCGGTGGAACCTTCACCAATATCACAAAGAATTACCTTGTTCCTGTTGTACCTTCAGGTATGTAAATATCCTCTCCATACCTTGTGAAGAGCCACTAAATAGATGACAGACTTCCGAATGATCCCAATGGGAGAGATAGATCTCCAACATGAAATACGAGTGGGTAATGAATCTGGCCTTGTCTACCGGCAGCGTCAATCCCGGCATGCTCGGCGGTTGTATTCTGCTAAAGTGGGCCAACAGTCAAGTATGACTGTGGCCATATATCAAGGGGACCACGCAGAAGAGGTAGGTCAAATTTGCCCTTGTTTTCTGATATCTCCTGAAAGCATTTCTCAGGAATGGGGGCGGGATGTTGCGAGATATATGTCGAATCGGCAAGTGCCAGCAAAACCCTTTTGCTGCTCACCTCAATACGCTCTACATCTAGCCATCCGAATATCATTCAGCTTCATTCGGCAGCGAGGTCGAACAACATACATGCTACGGTTTTCCTTGATGGTGCGGCCTTGGCTTGGAAATGTCACCATAGAGCTTGACTGTTGGATTAGATTTGATACCGTTCGAACAGTTCGTGGATCGTTATTCACCCCTTTTGAAGGTGTACATCCATGGCTACTGTGTATGTGCAGCTACCACTTCTCGCTTGCCGAATATTGACCTCTCTTAAGGGTGCAAATTTCATGGTATGAAAGCTTAACTGTATCAGTAAGCTCGCTGACAACTGTTGCAGGCGACGCAGAGTTATTTCTCTTCTGTGTTGGGATGGTGGCTGGTAAGTTCAATTGTCTTGGATTCCCTCGTTGTTTATGCCGATATTTAGTACCAAAATGAATGCACACATTGGATACGTCTCTCAACTGGCCGACTCTGCATGGACCTCGTAACAGGAAACATTACACACACCTGGAATGTCAATGTGGATGCCATATCCCCCATAAATGCAATCAGGCCATTGGACACACCGAACCAGGAAGCCATAGCCATTGATTCTCTAACACTAGAACAGTATCATGACATATGTTTTTGGAATCTATCACGACCTCGACATCTCTACGATTCTGCCTTCACAACGGTGAATCTGAAGGCAATAATTGCTTGCTCTCCAGGGGATCAACTCGAAGAGTCGGTTGAGATTGCACTCTTGCTGGATGCAGAGGTTTCTCTGAGAGGTTGGAATACTACTCAAGGAGCATACGGAGAAGTCATCGAGGATGGCTGGACCCGGTATTATGACTTTACTTTAGCTGCATAGTGATCTGTTCTTGCTGACTTACTTGCAGTTTCGCCTCCGGTGATATATTTGACAACACTCTGAACTTATACATATGGAACTGGAGGGGTGAATCCTGGCTCAGTCAAGCAAATCATGTTTTCGGCCGCCTCGGGATCACATCCAATTTTGAGGATTATGGTGTGTCTGAATCATTCTTGCGTCGATCTCTTTGTTAACGCGTGCGAACAGTGGTCCTGAACTACATTTATTTCAGCCTAGTAGTTTCACTGACCACAGAAAACCCGCCTCCGGGCTTCCTCTTTCTCTGCCCCGAAAAGGACTTTCAAACAGGGCCATCGTCATTCAGATGGCCTGCCTGTCCAGCATACTGGTCTCTCGATCCATCAGGTCTCGAATGTCTTAGCATGGAGGATGCAACTGCTTTGGGATTTCCTTCAGTATCCCTCTCCACAGGACTCGACGGTGGTCCTGGGATGCTAGTGTTTACGCCGGACTGCGTCGGTTACACCAGGCCAAAGGCTTTGATCCAGACACTCAGGACGTCGCTCGACATCTTGGCGAGCCACTGTATCATCTAGCTGCTGAGACAGATGTTCCATTCGCGCATGGTATGTAGACCATCGATGGGGAAACCATTCTGTTTTACTCATAGCAATTTATTGGCAGTGGATGACGAAGATTATTATTCAGACGAAGACGATCACGAGCCACTCGTTATGGATGAGTTGGATGATAATTACAGCTTAGCCAACGAGGATGACCGTTAGTCCAATCAAGTGTAGATCTGACTTTGCTTCGACCCTATTTTCAGGTCAGTCAACTGATACAGACGAAGAAGCTGCTCCGCAGCCTCTGCTTCCCTCTGGTAAGCCATTCTTGCCTGAAGCAAACTTTCAGTTCGACTAATAAATATTGGCAGCCGAACAGGATGGTTCATGTGCAGAGCAAGAAATAGATGGGGACTCACCTAACGTGACCGAGCCAGAGGGTTTCCGGGACTCAGCTGTGAGCGCTCATGGTCAGTGGAATAAATTATGCCCGGATTTCGTTCATGACCATACCCTCGAAATTTCAGTGCCCGAGTCGGCGAGGACTCAGAGCCAGGAGACTGAACCGCACAGTTGGGGTGAAGAAATGCCAGTCACGCGAGCCTTCAAATTCTTCCTGAACATCCGTTTGACTCTGATTTTATTCCTGGGATTGTGCTGGCTGCACCGCAACGTGTAGTCTGGTACGAGTTTCATATAGTCGGAGAATTCTCGTTAGTCCCTGAATATTTGAATGATCAATACTATTTTCTTTGCCGCTTGCCAAGATTCATCGAGTTTAGGCTGATTTAATACACAACTTCGCGGTGAATCGTCTGAGATATCAACCGTAACCTTTTCAACGTCAAGCGTGGGTCTTATTGCAGAAGAGTACGGTGGGAGATCGCTGTATGTATTGGCGCCTGGAAGGTGCATCCCTTTTTTACTAGGCCTTTCGCCGCGGCCAGATGACTGTTGCCCGATGATAGTTCCGGCGTCGAAGATAACGGCCGTGGCGACAGTCCGAGGCATAATGCAACGAGTCAGTCAGTAATTTTGCCACATAATGTGCATAGCTTAGGGGTAGGCACATACCCCGAACTTGAACTCAGACTCGGAAATCTTGGATGAATGAATCAATTAATGTACGGGGTTGGTTTCCCCTGAGTCTGACTCGCGCATTGCCATTGCGGCAGCAGGAGAACAGATCTGACAATCCTAATTTTGAAATTACCACGGAATGCAATACGGGTAAGAGAGCCAACGCACTAACTAGGGAAAGTTACCTGGAGTGTGTACATGCGTGCATGCATCCTGACTCTAAGACTCCCAGACTTGTTATTGTGCAGGCGATTGAGTTCCTGGACTGTATCTACCAGTGGACCATGCGATGGAATCGCGTTTTAGCGCAGAAGTCAGCAACGACTAAATGGGTTGAGTCATCAAGAAAGTTGCGGCTTACTTACCTGCAGGTGTAATTTGTCAGCACAGGGCCTCACTGCAGGGGTTACTGCGACGTGGGCGACTGGGCATACAAGAAGAAAGGTAAAACGCGGTAGATTGAGCTCTGGAGAATAGACTAGAATAGTGTAAAGAGCCTAACTACCTATCCTAGGGTTATATACTGCAAGTCGTAGTAATGACTACCGGTCACCAAGGAGTCCGTTGGAAATAACGGCCGCATCGTTGAAATACGATCGCAGTTGAAATGCGATCGGGTTGAAATACGATCGAGGTTGCAAATGATCGAGGTGAAATAACCCGATCAGGGACGAGGGCGATCGAGGGGTTTTGGAGCATGATGTCGGAGGAGAAACGGACGGAGTGGAGGAAGGGAGTCGATAGGTGCATCCCGAGGTATAACCCGGTGAATGTCTGCGTAGTCGCCGGGTTATTGGCATGAATTTGGGGATGTGAGAAAAGAGCAAATCATGACATTACCCCCCCCCTAGGGATGCTTCGTCTCGAGGCATCAATGCTTCTTCTTTTTTCGTCTAGGGGGCGGGTTCTCCATTTTCCAGCCCCCTTTTCCGTTCGGGATCTCTCGAGGGGCCCACGGGTTCTTCTTGTAATATTCCGCTAAGGCATCCTCAGCACCCACCAAGTGGTGTCGTGGTTCCCACGTATATTCCTCCTTCGGGTAACCTTCCCAGCGGATATAGTACCGCAGGCTCCGGTTGTGCACTTTGATGTTCAGCACTTCTCCGACCTCGTACAAATCTACACCGTCCACCACGTCGGGTGGGGGCGGAGGGACCGCCTTCTGGTGTTCCGCTACCGGGGGCACCCACGGCTTCAAGAAGACCGTGTTGAAGACCGGGTGTACTTTCCAGGTGTCGGGCAACTTGAGCTCGTACGAGAGCGATCCGACCTTGCGCACGACCTTGAAAGGTCCATGTCGTTTATCGTCCAATTTCTTCATAGGCCGATGGGTCGTCAGATTCTTTCCCGACAAGTACACCTCGTCACCGGGTTCATAGCCGGGGTCTTCACCTCGCTTTCGGTCGTAGAAGCGCTTCATTGTTTCCTGCGCCACACGCATGGACGCCGCGGCTTCTTCGCGCACGAGTTGCATTCGTTTTGCGAAGTTATCGGCCGCCTCCGTTGGTACCTCGAGCCTTGGCTCTGTACCCTTTCGCGGGTGAAAACCCAGCATCGTATAGAACGGGCTGAACCCGGTCGTCGTATGAACCTTGTCGTTATAGCTGAATTCTGCCAGGGATAGCCAGTCCGCCCAATCGTCTTGCATGAAGTTGGTGAACACCCGTAGATATTGCTCTATTTCCTGGTTGACCCGCTCGGTCTGTCCGTCCGTTTGCGGGTGGTAGGCCGTGGATGCGTTCGATTTCACGCCTAGCAACTTCAGCAGATCCCGCATGAAATGCCCCACAAAAATCTGGCCCCAGTCGCTGATCACCACTTCTGGTAATCCGTAGTCCTTCCAGACGTGGTCGCGATATAGGCGGGCGATCCCTTCGCCACTAATGTGTTCCGTGTAGGGAAGAACCCGGATGGCTTTGCTGAGCCGGTCCACAATTACAGCGATCGAGTCGAACCCGTTGCTCTCCGGAAGTTTGACAATCAAGTCAATCGAGATATACTGCCAGGGCCGTTCGGGGACAGCGTTCGGGTGTAGAGGTCCTCTAGGCCTAGTGGGGAAGATCTTGGTGCGCTGGCAGGTGGGGCAGGCTGCAACATATTTCTTGGTCTCCTTCAGGACTGTAGGCCAATAGTAGTTGCGAGTCACCAGCTCCGCCGTTCGATATTGGCCGGGATGCCCAGCGAGGTAATCATCGTGGTGCGCTTTTAGAACCCGGTGTCTCAGCGTTTCATCGGGTGGACGTAAATCAACCCGTCCTTGGTCAAGAACCCGTCGTGTTCTTCCCATCCGCTGTCTTCCTTCCCGAGTGCCTCCTTCGCGCCGTCCTCCCAAAGGTGTTTCTTCTGCTTGATCTCATCCACGAACCTATCACCCGGCGTGTCGTCGAGTACTGCGGGCATGGCCCGCAGAAACTCCGCCCCACTAACCGGGTTGTTCGCGAAGAGTGTCTCCGGCAATAGTACCATATTCGAATTATCGTGCTCGCCTCGCTCGTGGCCTCCTCGTCGGGATAACGCATCCGTCTTGGTGTGTTGTTTCCCGGGTTTATGCACTAGAGTAAAGTCGTACTCACTCAGCTCTAGTGACCATCTGGCTTGTCGCCGGTTCAACTTCTTGGTGGTGGTGAAGTATTCCAGATTCTTGTGATCCGTCCATATCTCGAACTTCCGTTGGCTTCCTTGTAGGAAGTGTCGCCACTCGTATAGGGCACGCATCACCGCCAACATCTCCTTGTCGTGGATGTCGTAGTTACGCTCCGTGTCGTTCAGGCCTTTAGACAGGAATGCAATCGGCACCCATACTCCAGCTTGGCACTGCGTGAGACAAGCCCCAGTCGCGAAATCAGAAGAATCCGCCTCAACTCTCCACTCCCCGTCGTCGGTAGGAAAGTGGAGGACGGGCTCGGAGGTCACCGCGTCGATCAGTCGCCGGAACGCCGAGTTCTCCTCCGTACCCCATCTCCATCGCGTGTCCTTCCGGGTTAACCGGGTTAATGGTTTTGCGTGGTCGCCAATCCCTTTATGAACCGGCGATAGAAATTGAGGAACCGAGGAAACTCTGACATCCTTGACCGTCCTGGGCGTGGCCCACTCTCGCACCCCAGCAACCTTCACGGGGTCCATGCGAATCTTCCCATCTCCAATGATCACCCCCAGGTATTCCACCTCCCGTTGCTCGAACTCACACTTCTCGTGTTTGAGGGACAAGTCGTTATCTTTCAACACCTGTAACACCTCTCGCACCGTCGCTCGATGGTCCTCCAGATTGTCCGAGTAAATGAGGATGTCGTCCAAGTACACAATAACCCGGCCTTCAGCGATCTGCCTTTCGAAGATCTCGTTCATCATCGATTGGAAAGTCGCGGGCGAATTAGTGAGTCCGAAGAACATCACCAGTGGCTCCCATAGCCCTCGGTTGGTCATGAAGGCGGCCTTCTCTTCGTCTCCTTCTTTGATCCGAATGTTGTTGTAGCCCCATCGAACGTCCAGTTTAGTGAACCAGGTTGCCTTTCGGAGCATATGCATGATCTCCGATATCAACGGGATCGGGTACCGGTTCTTGATGGTAAGCTCGTTCAACTTTCGATAGTCCTGCACGGGACGTAGCTTCCCGTCTTTCTTCTTCACAAAAAAGAACGGGGAGGCCCAAGGCGATTGGAGGGTCTGATGCGTCCCGTCTCCAAGTGTTCTTTAATGAACGCGTCTAACTCGCGTTGTTCCGCCGGGTTGAGCGGGATATTGCGTCCCTTGACCGGTTCAGAACCCGGTTTCAATTCAATAGCGTGGTCCCACTTCTTCCGTTCGGGGAGTTTGTCGAACTTGTCTTTCTCGAACACCCCGCGGAAATCTCGCAAGTAGTGCTCCGGTACGCTGTCTTCCAGGGTTTGCTCCCCTTTGGCCTCGTGCGCGGCGGCCGCCAACTTGGTGGCCACGCTGCCCATGGCTCGGATATGGGCTGAGTCCGTTGTGGCAGCGCAGATTCGGAGTAGATGCGGGTTATAAAAACCCGGTCGCCTCTTGAATCTCTTCTTGGTCTTCCTCGTCCCACTCCTCTTGCAGCCTAGCGCGTTTGCAAGCAGGGGGGCACCGGGAGAACTTCAACTCCCCCTTTTCCCAGTCGATCTCCGGGTTGTGTTTCCGGAGCCAGTTGTATCCGATGATCACATCGCTCTTCCCCGTATCTGTAATGGCGAGGGGGAAGACCTCCGTGTGGTCCCGGATTGTAAGTCGAAGGCGCACGACGTGTGTGATCAGCCCTCCTTTGTTCAACGTCCCGTCGGCGTTATAAACCGGGACGGGGATGGGGAGTGCCTCTCTCTCCATCCCCCGTTCTTCTACCACGCTTTCGTTGATGAACCCTCCCGTGGCACCGCTGTCGATTAACCCGGTGACGGAGCAACCCTGTAAGTTGTTCAGCCCTTCGAGGGTTACCGGGATCATCATCGAGTTCCCGTTCATGGCGCGTATATAGGATGGGGTTCTCGCAACGCGTCTAGTGCGTCGAGGCGTCGGGGGGTACGTTGTCATTAGTACCTCCAGCAGTTCGTCGGTGATTTCGGCATGTCTGTGAGGGTGAGTCCACCGCGGACTATATCCCCTGCCTCGGCGGGATGCTCGTTAATCCGGGCCAACGTTCGTTCCGCACTTCCAACGGGGAGTCTGCGCCATTCCGCTTTCTCCCTTCGTTGTGCTCTCGGCTTGCGCCTCTTGGAGCGTAGAGAGGGACTGGCCCTCTACTCCATATCGTCGTTCCTTCCGTCGTCGTTGATTCACCGTCGTCGGAATCGTCTACATTGGTCGGCTCAGGTTCCACAGTGCATAAAACTTCAAATGAATTGGGAGATGCAACTGGTACACTGGAGCGTGGTATAGGTCGTAAGTGCGTAGACTTCACTCGCGACCGGCGGAAAAATCCTCCTGGTCCTGTTCTTCCTTTATGCCTCGGCGTACATGGCCCGGAACTGCGGGTCCTGCAGGAGGCGGCGAGGGCAGTTCCGTGCCAAGTGTCCTTCCTGCTTGCAATTGTAACAGGTAGGGCGAGGCGAAGGTCCCTTTCCCTTGCTGTCCGCACGGTCTATGTCCATAGGAACCGGGGCAGCAGCTACGGAGGTAGCGGGCGCGGGGCTGCTAACCGGGTTGTTCCCAAAATGGGTGACCGGGTTATTCCCCTGACCTTTCCACTCGGTCTTGCGCACGTTCCCGGGGTTGTTCAAAGGGAAGTAGGAGGAGTGCATCTTTGGGGCGGAAACCGTGTTCCCCCCATCCCGAAGGCTGCCCTCCATAACCCGGAATGCCCGGTTCAGCCCATCGTGTTTGATAACTTGCTTCTTCCAGCCTTTGTAGTCCACAGGCAGGTCTGACTGACTATAGACCGCCCTGACCACCTTGTCATCGATGCCGCGCTTGAGCAATCGGATGAGGGTGACTTCGTCGTACGCCGCCGTCTTGTTAAGGGAGTCGAGCACGGTGAAATATTCCGTGGCCGTGCTTTTGCCTTGGCGGAGTTTCTCCATCTTCGCCTGGGCAATCTCGACTTGCGCACCGCCCTTGAACGCTTCAAGGACTGCGAGGCGGAAGTCCGCCCAGGTGGAATACGATCCGGTCGCATCCTGGGTCTGCATGGCCAACACGACGTTGTTGGCCCATTGCGAGGCAGAGCCGTCTTTCATGTAGGAGAGTGCGAAGGTAATCTTTGTGCTGTCCGTGGCGTAGGCGGTGTTGCCGTTAAAGTTCAGCCAACAATCCGCCAGGAACTGGTCCACCTGCTCGGAATCCCCGTTGAACGTACGCGGGGCAGCAACCCGGGGCTGCTTGGTATTGACCTTGACCTCCCCAGACGTCCCGAGAGAGGGGCGGCGGTCAATGGCCGCGTCGCGGAGCGCACTCATGGCCTCCCTCAGCAGCTTGTTCTGCTCGATCCGTTCGTCCCCGGCTTGTAGCAGCTGGGCGCGAGCATCCCCTAGCTGAGCCTGGAGTCCAGCAAGGGTCTCGTGGAGCGTGCGGGCCTCGTTATGAGACTTGAGGGCCTGCTGGTACAAGAGCGCCGAGCGCTGGTCCTCGGGCTGAATCTCGAAGACTCCGGGGTCTGGCATAGTAAATTCGTTGTTGTTCATCGTATCGTCCAGTCGAGTCGTCGGTAGGTTGACACTATTCTTTTGTCAGCACAGGGCCTCACTGCAGGGGTTACTGCGACGTAGGCGACTGGGCGATACAAAAGAAAGGTAAAACGCGGTAGATTGAGCTCTGGAGAATAGACTAGAATAGTGTAAAGAGCCTAACTACCTACCTAGGGTTATATACTACGAGTCGTAGTAATGACTACCGGTCACCAAGGAGTCCGTTGGAAATAACGGTCGCATCGTTGAAATACGATCGCGGTTGAAATGCGATCGGGTTGAAATACGATCGAGGTTGCAAATGATCGAGGTGAAATAACCCGATCAGGGACGAGGGCGATCGAGGGGTTTGGAGCATGATGTCGGATGAGAAATGGACGGGGTGGAGGAAGGGAGTCGATAGGTGCATCCCGAGGTATAACCCGGTGAATGTCTGTGTAGTCGCCGGGTTGTTGGAATGAATTTGGGGATGTGAGAAAAGAGCAAATCATGACATACAAGGCCAAGACGTGAAAGACTCTGTTCATCGAGGATGCTGTGGTGTCTGTCGCGGTGAAGACAATCATTCTGTGCAGGTTATCAGCAGACATATCATCGTGGGATATGAACCATACGAACGAGGTACACGTCTGAATTGCATTGAAACACATACCGAGTTGGTTTGGGGCTCAAGCGAATCGAATTGGGGAGTTGGCCTCAAATGCGGATGCAGGGCACGCATGGGTTTTGGGCCTGGGTTCTTCTCGGGGTCTTGAACGCGAACATGGACACCGTGCTCATGTTCATTGACACTAACCGGTGCAGAGGACCGCAATGACGACAGCTTACCCGACTGCCTCGGTTCCGTTGCACGCTGCTCAAAAAATCGAGAGGTTAGCTTGATAACTCGCACTTGAAAGGCGGGTGAAATGCAGCCAAATTGAAATCGGAATTGCCAGGAAGATCGAACCGGCGCGGATTGGAATTGTGGGCATACCAGGGACCCAGACTGGCAGTAGGATTGGTTTCCGCGCTAACTTCATCGCTGAGTTTGATTTGACTCGGGCACAGGCACCCGCGGCGATAACTTTGAAATTATCCAAAGTAGAGTAAATCTGGAATGGACTGGCCTGGAATAAAATACGGGTGAGCAGACGAGGGACCAAGGAAACCTACCTGGATGAAATACATACACATATGCATGCATCGCAGAGTGCGGACTCGCCATTCGCATGGCCAGGGAAGTGCGCAAAAGTCAGTAACCCGTTATCGAATGAACATAAAATTGGGACAGAGACTGGGAACTGCGTGGTAATTGAATGCACACGATCCAAGCACACCCGGCGGCGCTGACGGGTTTACAATTATGCGCTGGGCAGCTTCAGGAATCTGCTTACTGCATAGTCCAAGACAAATATCCGGGAAAAGGAAGTTCAGAGAGGGACTTCGACTCCATCGTCGGGCGGCGACGAATTGGAGCTGCATGTAGTCTGTAAAAATAGTTAATTTGAGTTGACGAGGAAAGCTAGAACAAATGAGACGCCCGTGGATATAATTAGATGATGCAACTTCACATGCTTTAATCATGAGAAGCTCAACCACGCCCGGTTCGAAGGAGCAGTGATGGAGCCAACAGGGAAGTGTAGCTCATACTGAGCCGGCGATCGAGGATAGCGGCCGCAGCCGCAGTGCGATGCAGAATCCAAGGAGTCAAGTCAGTAATTAATTTTGCGATAGAATGCTTGCAGGACATTAGAACCGCGGGTTAAATGCAGAGTAAGAAAATGTGAGTAGAAAACATGAGTAGGTCCCGAAAAAGGAGAACGAGCCAGGACTGTCTTGGTTACAGGACCCCGACCAGAGGCTCGGGTTCCAGAGGAACGGTGCGCTCGGGGATTAGGCTCTGCTGGAGACGCGGCCGAACTTGAAGCATCCTATGTGGTGAAATTAAAGTTGGTAGAACGGTGCAATGCGCAGCAAAGTTGGAATCCAATGCCAATGGGTATCCACGTAACCAGCCTGTAAATTCCGAGCGAGATGAACGGAATGGATTAACTTCGACGTGGACACAATAAAACAACGGTGACGGACTCTGGACTAGAGAGCTACAGTCTTCTAATTGTCTAGCGTTGCGCTACAAAATTAAAATTCAAGTCGATCGCTCGCATCCGGCCTGAGTCGAAGTCGATAAGCAAATCAGCCATAATGCACACCGGTCAGAATCAAAATGAAAGGGAACCGACACGTTAATGCGAAGCCAAATCTCAAGCCGAGGGTCACACACTACAAGCCAAATGGGACAGGCTTTCAGGATTGTAAGCAAAAGCCGGAGTACTGTATGTCCTGGGATGACTCAAGAGTCATCTCAGATAATAGGATTAAAATTTAACAATGACAACGAGGAGTCAGGCGTACCGTGAAGAGACGGGAGTCAATTGCATTGCGTAGGAAAAGCAGTGTGAGCGAAACGAGGCCGGTGAGACCTAATGTAAACACTTGGACCTGAAAGAGCACTTGAGCGGGATGTTCACAAATGCATCGACTCCGCACGTACCTGATACATATGCGGGCATGTCTCTGCTCCGCTTCAATTGTCAGACAGCCCTTTCAAAGATGTGTTAAGGGCCAAGCGCGCGTCTCAAGCTTCGCATTCATAGTGTGTACTCACAATCCTGGTGAGTTACTTTGATTTGTCGATTATTCTGTGGCAGGGCGCCACTTGGAAATGGGTTGACTTGTATTCTTGCGGCGGCTGCACTGTGGATAGATTTTTCAAAGGTCCAGGTTGAGAATTCCGGGCACGAGATTCTTCAATAGCTCTTGCGGGCCTTTGGCTTCAATTTTGTGTTGAGTTCAATGCATCTCGCGGTTTACATGACAATTATGAGGTAAGTCGTTCGGTTGGTACATGAGGATCGAATCAAGCGAGTACTGAACTCGACGCGAGTGTGTCGGATTGGTGTCCGCAGGCAGAGGCAATCCTGCGCAGGGTGTGGATGTACTGTAGAAGAGAAGACAGTATCGACACCTAGAACTCCGCGGCAGTTCATACGTCTGGACACGCGTGGGATTGCAAGCGCTCTCGCGCCGCCGTGGACGTTAGGGCAGCAATCTGAGAGGGCATGCATATAATGACGACGCGGCACGACCATGGGTATGAGTGGGTCTTAGAGTCTACGGCAGGGTGCAGCACGCGCGACGGAGTGCGAATCACGCGGAAGGTTGCATATGCCCTGGGCACGTTCTCATCCGTGCGGATGTCGCACTACATAGTGCTGCCAGTGGTGCGAACGGGGCCGGCGGACACAGGGGCAGTTTAATGTGGATCCGGAGGGCGACGAGACGAGGAGTCGCACAGATTTTCTTGATGCGGACGAGCGAGCGGCATAGCGACGGATTGGAGAAGTGGTGGTAGAAGGCAGAGTGGCTGTGATGAGCGCTTAACCGGCGATCACTTTGAATTACCGGCATCATTCTTTGGTTTTGACTCCCACTACGCTCACGCCTGGCGCCACTTCTTGTCTTAGACGTCCTTTCCAACGATTAGTCGCTGCGTCGCTTCCGCACTGAAAAACTAACAACACCTATCATCGCATTGATCTGCCCTTATCTGCCGCGCCCACTCGCGCCATCATGACATCCGCCTCAGAATCGCGACTGGTCCTGCTCCTCTCTGCACTCCAATTGCAATCCGGCGCTGAGCCCGCCAAATGGTGCTCTTAAACCGAGTGTGTCGCATCTTCCCCCGTTGCCTTTCCCTTACTCATCTATCGCATGTCAAATCCCACGGCAAGATCTTGTACTCCCTCAGGCGCCAAAGTTACCATTAGATCTACTAGTTATGTGCCCCTACGTCATAGATTTCTGGATGCAGCGGAGCGCAGACATGCTCGGTGCGTTCCATTGGCGTCCATGCTTCTTAATACACGTATCTGACACCTCGCGCTGGCCGCTTCTAACCCCAACGCGGTGCATCACGCACTCACGCACTCGACTGCATGCGCCTGCACATACGCATCGCCGCTTTCCGGAGCCCTGCACGCTCGCGGCCCCAGCACTCTCGTGCTGTGTTTCGCGTCCATTCTGTCGCCGCCGCCCCCAAAATCCCTGCGCGTCGATTTCGTCTTTCCCACCAAACCATTGCCACAGTGTACATGCGCGCGCCGTTGGCGGCGCACAATCCACCTTCCAAAGCAGTCCATGCGGACCGCGGTGGACATTCCCAGCGCATTACTTTCCCTCGCTTCGTACATCCTCGCCAGTGCGCATGTGCTCGCGGCGGCTCCGAGTCGACTTCGCGTGTACCTGTCGCGTTTGCGCGAAGTAGGATAGTTGGCTACTGCCAGTGTGTTACATCTCTACCATCTGTAAGTGAATAGCGAATAAAGACTCACCTTTTGTGATCTCTCCCTCATGGAATTGAGCATCGCACATCGAGTTGGATTGCGGTTCTACCGCAATAAATCTCGTCGGAAAATAAAGAAACATGCAGTCGCTGCCCTTGGACGTGAACGCGGACCCAACGTGCGCTCGTGCTCAGGCAAACAGTGCGCCTGAACGCGAAGACAGAAATTTACCTGGATGTATTGGGTGCATCCGGTTCTGCGTTGCGCGCTGCTGAGAATCTCGAGGGATTAGATTGTCGAGTAATTCAAGACTAGGTGAATGCAAAGGTGGGATTGGGAAGTTACATACCTCAACCTCGTGCGATTCGGAATGGTTTATTTCCGCGCCGATTTCGCTGCACTGCTGAGTTTAGTTTGACTCGCGCACTGACACCGCGATGGCGGTGATAGGTCTGTACTTCTATAAAGTCAGTAAAATAAATCTGGGACGGAGTATCAGAAGCTCGATACGACGTTGAAGGCGAAACACTTCGCACCAAATCTTGGACAACGTCCGCAAAGGGATATCACCCAAAAGATTCTATCCACGAATTCAAAATTGAGGAAAATACTTCGCGTCTACCCCGGTATGAATCGCGTCCAAAAAATATGGCCAAGATGGCCAGAGACTATCACGACTCCATCCAACACAAGGACCTTCCAGACGAATATGGAAGAATAATGGCGACTGAGATTACACTGGAACAATGTAATGTTCGTTTGACCGAATCTAATTTCAAAGAGATGGATAAAGATTTGGAGACTGAAGATATTGACGAAGCACTTAGACTATCAAATAATGGCAAGGCGCCAGGTCTCGACGGCTTGCCATATGAATTTTACAAAATCCTTGATATCGTATTTCAGGAGAACAAAGACTCTGATCACGTAACTTTCGATGTGTTGGGTTTCCTAACCAAACTGTATAGGGATATCGAAACATACGGTATTGCAGTGTGTTCCAAATTTAATGCAGGATGGTTATGCCCGGTCTTCAAGAAGGGTGATAAATCTCTGATCAGTAACTATAGACCGATCACCCTTTTGAACTGCGACTACAAATTAATGACAAAGTCTTACTCCTTGCGCCTAATGAATGTAGCACCTTCTCTTGTGCATCCAAACCAAGCAGGTTTCATGAGAGGAAGGAGAATCGAGGACCAAGTAAAATTAGCGAAATTCCTGCTTAACTATGCCGAACCTGCCGAGGAAGATGGAATAATTGTTGCACTTGACCAAGAGAAGGCCTACGACCGAATCAACCATTCATATATGTTACGAGTGCTCGAACATATGGGTTTCCCACCAAAATTCCGAAAAACAATCGAAAATTTCTACACAAACGCAGAGACAGTAGTAATGATCAACGGCGAAATGAGTGTCCCTTTCATTGTGACACGAGGAGTCCGACAAGGTGATCCTCTTTCGTGTTTATTATTTAACCTAGCCATCGAACCTCTCGCTTGCTTGATACGTAATTCAGATCTCAAAGGCGTCACAATACCCGGAAAGGATGAAAATCTGGTTGTCTCACTTTTTGCCGATGACACAACTGTTTACTTGTCCTCCAAGGACTCACTTGAATTTCTTTGGCAAATTCTACGCCTATGGTGCGCAGCCTCTACGGCAAAGTTCAACCAGCACAAAACCGTTTTACTGCCTTGTCATGATTTGCTCTTTTCTCACATCCCCAAATTCATTCCAACAACCCGGCGACTACACAGACATTCACCGGGTTATACCTCGGGATGCACCTATCGACTCCCTTCCTCCACCCCGTCCATTTCTCATCCGACATCATGCTCCAAACCCCTCGATCGCCCTCGTCCCTGATCGGGTTATTTCACCTCGATCATTTGCAACCTCGATCGTATTTCAACCCGATCGCATTTCAACCGCGATCGTATTTCAACGATGCGACCGTTATTTCCAACGGACTCCTTGGTGACCGGTAGTCATTACTACGACTCGTAGTATATAACCCTAGGGTAGGTAGTTAGGCTCTTTACACTATTCTAGTCTATTCTCCAGAGCTCAATCTACCGCGTTTTACCTTTCTTTTGTATCGCCCAGTCGCCTACGTCGCAGTAACCCCTGCAGTGAGGCCCTGTGCTGACAAAAGAATAGTGTCAACCTACCGACGACTCGACTGGACGATACGATGAACAACAACGAATTTACTATGCCAGACCCCGGAGTCTTCGAGATTCAGCCCGAGGACCAGCGCTCGGCGCTCTTGTACCAGCAGGCCCTCAAGTCTCATAACGAGGCCCGCACGCTCCACGAGACCCTTGCTGGACTCCAGGCTCAGCTAGGGGATGCTCATGCCCAGCTGCTACAAGCCGGGGACGAACGGATCGAGCAGAACAAGCTGCTGAGGGAGGCCATGAGTGCGCTCCGCGACGCGGCCATTGACCGCCGCCCCTCTCTCGGGACGTCTGGGGAGGTCAAGGTCAATACCAAGCAGCCCCGGGTTGCTGCCCCGCGTACGTTCAACGGGGATTCCGAGCAGGTGGACCAGTTCCTGGCGGATTGTTGGCTGAACTTTAACGGCAACACCGCCTACGCCACGGACAGCACAAAGATTACCTTCGCACTCTCCTACATGAAAGACGGCTCTGCCTCGCAATGGGCCAACAACGTCGTGTTGGCCATGCAGACCCAGGATGCGACCGGATCGTATTCCACCTGGGCGGACTTCCGCCTCGCAGTCCTTGAAGCGTTCAAGGGCGGTGCGCAAGTCGAGATTGCCCAGGCGAAGATGGAGAAACTCCGCCAAGGCAAAAGCACGGCCACGGAATATTTCACCGTGCTCGACTCCCTTAACAAGACGGCGGCGTACGACGAAGTCACCCTCATCCGATTGCTCAAGCGCGGCATCGATGACAAGGTGGTCAGGGCGGTCTATAGTCAGTCAGACCTGCCTGTGGACTACAAAGGCTGGAAGAAGCAAGTTATCAAACACGATGGGCTGAACCGGGCATTCCGGGTTATGGAGGGCAGCCTTCGGGATGGGGGGAACACGGTTTCCGCCCCAAAGATGCACTCCTCCTACTTCCCTTTGAACAACCCCGGGAACGTGCGCAAGACCGAGTGGAAAGGTCAGGGGAATAACCCGGTCACCCATTTTGGGAACAACCCGGTTAGCAGCCCCGCGCCCGCTACCTCCGTAGCTGCTGCCCCGGTTCCTATGGACATAGACCGTGTGGACAGCAAGGGAAAAGGACCTTCGCCCCGCCCTACCTGTTACAACTGCAAGCAGGAAGGGCACTTGGCACGGAACTGCCCTCGCCGCCTCCTGCAGGACCCGCAGTTCCGGGCCATGTACGCCGAGGTGATAAAGGAAGAACAGGACCAGGAGGATTTTTCCGCCGGTCGCGAGTGAAGTCTACGCACTTACGACCTATACCACGCTCCAGTGTACCAGTTGCATCTCCCAATTCATTTGAAGTTTTATGCACTGTGGAACCTGAGCCGACCAATGTAGACGATTCCGACGACGGAGGGAACGACGATATGGAGTAGAGGGGCCAGTCCCTCTCTACGCTCCAAGAGGCGCAAGCCGAGAGCACAACGAAGGGAGAAAGCGGAATGGCGCAGACTCCCCGTTGGAAGTGCGGAACGAACGTTGGCCCGGATTAACGAGCATCCCGCCGAGGCAGGGGATATAGTCCGTCGGTGGACTCACCCTCACAGACATGCCGAAATCACCGACGAACTGCTGGAGGTACTAATGACAACGTACCCCCCCGACGCGCTCGACGCACTAGACGCGTTGCGAGAACCCCCATCCTATATACGCGCCATGAACGGGAACTCGATGATGATCCCGGTAACCCTCGAAGGGCTGAACAACTTACAGGGTTGCTCCGTCACCGGGTTAATCGACAGCGGTGCCACGGGCGGGTTCATCAACGAAAGCGTGGTAGAAGAACGGGGGATGGAGAGAGAGGCACTCCCCATCCCCGTCCCGGTTTATAACGCCGACGGGACGTTGAACAAAGGAGGGCTGATCACACACGTCGTGCGCCTCCGACTTACAATCCGGGACCACACGGAGGTCTTCCCCCTCGCCATTACAGATACGGGGAAGAGCGATGTGATCATCGGATACAACTGGCTCCGGAAACACAACCCGGAGATCGACTGGGAAAAGGGGGAGTTGAAATTCTCCCGGTGCCCCCCTGCTTGCAAACGCGCTAGGCTGCAAGAGGAGTGGGACGAGGAAGACCAAGAAGAGATTCAAGAAGGCGACCGGGTTTTTATAACCCGCATCTACTCCGAATCTGCGCTGCCACAACGTGACTCAGCCCATATCCGAGCCATGGGCAGCGTGGCAACCAAGTTGGCGGCCGCCGCGCACGAGGCCAAAGGGGAGCAAACCCTGGAAGACAGCGTACCGGAGCACTACTTGCGGGATTTCCGCGGGGTGTTCGAGAAAGACAAGTTCGACAAACTCCCCGAACGGAAGAAGTGGGACCACGCTATTGAATTGAAACCGGGTTCTGAACCGGTCAAGGGACGCAATATCCCGCTCAACCCGGCGGAACAACGCGAGTTAGACGCGTTCATTAAAGAACACTTGGAGACGGGACGCATCAGACCCTCCAAATCGCCTTGGGCCTCCCCGTTCTTTTTTGTGAAGAAGAAAGACGGGAAGCTACGTCCCGTGCAGGACTATCGAAAGTTGAACGAGCTTACCATCAAGAACCGGTACCCGATCCCGTTGATATCGGAGATCATGCATATGCTCCGAAAGGCAACCTGGTTCACTAAACTGGACGTTCGATGGGGCTACAACAACATTCGGATCAAAGAAGGAGACGAAGAGAAGGCCGCCTTCATGACCAACCGAGGGCTATGGAGCCATTGGTGATGTTCTTCGGACTCACTAACTCGCCCGCGACTTTCCAATCGATGATGAACGAGATCTTCGAAAGGCAGATCGCTGAAGGCCGGGTTATTGTGTACTTGGACGACATCCTCATTTACTCGGACAATCTGGAGGACCATCGAGCGACGGTGCGAGAGGTGTTACAGGTGTTGAAAGATAACGAATTGTCCCTCAAACACGAGAAGTGCGAGTTCGAGCAACGGGAGGTGGAATACCTGGGGGTGATCATTGGAGATGGGAAGATTCGCATGGACCCCGTGAAGGTTGCTGGGGTGCGAGAGTGGGCCACGCCCAGGACGGTCAAGGATGTTCAGAGTTTCCTCGGATTCCTCAATTTCTATCGCCGGTTCATAAAGGGATTCGGCGACCACGCAAAACCATTAACCCGGTTAACCCGGAAGGACACGCGATGGAGATGGGGTACGGAGGAGAACTCGGCTTTCCGACGACTGATCGACGCGGTGACCTCTGAGCCCGTCCTCCACTTCCCTACCGACGACGGGGAGTGGAGGGTTGAGGCGGATTCTTCCGATTTCGCGACTGGGGCTTGTCTCACGCAGTGCCAAGCTGGAGTATGGGTGCCGATTGCATTCCTGTCTAAAGCC
>JARJLF010002964.1:0-25188 GCA_029378395.1 Mycena leptocephala
ATCGCGGGACAAGTGGCAATGACGAATGAGCACGTGCGATGAACCAACAGCAACAGCCACCCCCTCAGAAATAATCATGGCCCCCGCAACAACCACCGTACGGCCAAACCTATCGCGAACTCTGCCCGCGCCAGCCCCCTCCCCAGTCTAATCTACAAGGCAACCCCAACACCCCGTACATGCCCCCGCGAACACTGGCCCGCTCTATCCGTCCCCGTGCCCGACCCCGCCCCTGGCCCGTACTCCGAGCCGTCACCCATGTATGCCCCCATGGGCGCACTCTGCCAGCCCGGACCCCCACCGCCGCGCGATTACCGTGTCCGTGAGCGAGACCGGGAGTGTGATCAGCGTGAACAGAGAGGTGATCGGGGGAGCGAGAACGAGAACGAGACCGCGAGCGGGACAGAGACTGCGACGTCTTTTGTACGCACTCTGTGATGTTATCCGGATCTGTTCTGACTTCTGCGGCCATTACGACTGCCGGTCCGCGTCGTGCAGGAGCTATATTGAAGAAGTATCCATTCTACACTCAATTACACCGACCAGACACATATATTCCTTCTAATTCATCAACATCTCCAAAGAAGCAAAAATGATAACAATGTGATAGCGATGCCGAACGAGTGCACGGAGGCGGCAGTTAAAGGTGAAAAATTCTTCGCTAATGCGTCGTGCATTTGCAGACGTTGCATCCCGAGCGTTGGCGTCGCCGAAGGGACACCATTGGTGTTGCAGTTCCTCCTCGAAGAGGATTCAGCTCGCGCAGTTATCCTTTCCTCAACATCTGTCAAGATCGAACCTAGTTTAATGGATTGTCGCCGGAGGAAAAGAATGAAAAACATACCTCAATGTAAGCTTTCAACGCCCTAACTTCCCATGTGCATTCAACTATCCTCAGTGGACGGCATTGGAAGTATTCGCGAAACGATGCCCAGCTCGACAACGAATCGCCTCGCGAATCTTTGAAACTTTAATCTGTAGTCTAGACCGGGATACGAATTGGCTCATCCTGAGAGTGGTCTCCGTGTTGGCATCGAACGCTGAGAGCATGCCGGCTTCGATGGCTCCGAGATACGCTTTCTCAGCTTCGTCGATAGCGGCAACCAAGGTGCACGTTCGCGAGGTGCGGTAAATCATATGCGCCATCAAGGTGAAGATGGTCACGGCAATGGTTCGCCAGAGAAAGCGGAGTAGATTCAGTCGATTCACCGAAGTCTTATATGTCCCCGCGGTTCTTTCTCGATCTCATCGAACTTAACAGCATCTACGAGCCCAAGCTCCTAGACACGGTGTTAAAGTCGGCGCCACCTCGCCGGCTCGTCGATTTTCTCCCACAACAACTTTATCTGTATGAAGATCTCCACAGCTTTCAATGCCAGATCTGTTCGCTTCCAACAATAACCGTGTCGTTTTTATTCTATTCGGCCTGAAACTCGCTGTAGGGTTGAATCTTCTGATTAAGATGTAGCTTCAATCAGTACCTTCATGCCAACTTTTCGAATTCTGTTTCCCACGTTCACTCTATCTGAAAAAGCTGTGGACACCCTAAAATATCGCCGTTTTATTTCAAGACTGGTGTCAGCGACTTGGTGATTGATTCTCTTCCCTTTCTCTGATTTATACTTTGTACAATCCAGGTGTCAATGGTACGACATGATTTTTATAAAGTTTTATTTGTGCAAGGCAAGGGGAGACCAAGTAAGAAGATGAAACACCAATAATTCCTGAGCCACAGTGTTGGGCCTTCATAGTTCGTTTTCGGACAGTAATCAAATCAGGTATTGAGCTGTACAGGCGCCGAGGATCACTGGGAAACATAATAGGCTGGTGACGGGGCAGCTACTAGTATCCCAACAGCGCCGCCCTCAACCCGCGTTCGTTCTTGGGACCAAAAAATCCATATCGGTGCACGAAAATAATACCAGCCCGTGTACTGGTGAACATGATCAATGCTGAAATAAACACTAAGCATAACCTTGTGTAACCGGCCCAAATAGATCTTGATAAATTCTCCGCCAATACTAGCTTGAAGATCTTTCTTGCAAGCATTTTCCTCTTTTCCCTCGACTGAAACTGGAACTGGAGTTCTATTTGATGCCGTACCTGGCCAAGTGGCTATGCGGCAGTACTACTAGTTTAACTAGTACGTGGTGAGGGCGTTCTAGTTACTATCATTTTCTACAGGAATTAAAACACATCAAAGATAAACATGGTGTAGTCCGCTATATGTATAGCGCGCCGAGGTTGGATGCAATTTGTTATCGGGACCATGGGAGGCTACACTCCGAGATAGTACTCATCTCATGCATCCGGTAGTATTTTGGTTTGGAGGACGACATAGGGGTGGACACGTTCTATTTTCAACCGTGGGAAGGTTCGGCAGATCCTGCTGACTGCTTAGCGCCTGAGCAGCGCCCAAACTGACCCTCATCAAAACAAAATGCGGGGCATAAATAAAACTGCGGTGTGCGGCAACAGGGTGAGAGCCTTAAATATAAAAAATGTGGAGTGATCCTATCTGGGAAAAATGCTTGATGTATCTAGAGAAAGTTCGCTCCAGAATCAACGCAATCCTTGATAATGTGGGTGATATGTAACAGGGATGCATCTCATATGATCAAGAAGAAGCTTTCCAAGGTGCTGCACCGAAGCGTTGGACCTGGCAGTGAATGGGAGTCACGTTAAGATGGCCACTGATGCGGTAAATTTGAATCACACCACGGACCGTGGAGCACCAATGACGGTGTGAAAGTACGATTGACGTTTTCTCTTTAGAACCTGCGTTTCTGTGAGTGTGACGACCGCGGTGGTCACAGACTCGACCACATCCGACAGCGTGGGACGGCTAATTTTGAACCACATTCCGCTCAGTTTAAAGGTCACCGTGAATGTAATGTTCCATTCCATCAATGCCTACGGCGATTTATGTGTCGGTGAATTGAATATTCCTCTTAACCACCCGCACCTCACGGCTGCAGTGAAAAGCTGAAGGTAAGCACGGCAGGCGGAAATTTTCAGCAGCTTCGTCCTCGAAGAACAACGTATGATACAGACAGCAATGGCGATAACAAACAGGTTTTACAAAACAAAGTAGAGCTCGGTGCCTAATGAGAATATTCACACCATATGCAGCGGTGAATGACTAGTAAGCAGGATATCCATGGCCGGCCCCACGGCAGCGTCGGCGAAGGTCCAGGGAAACAGCCCGTGTGCAAAGCGGGTTCAAATTGCTCTCGCGCAGGTGGGCTTCCTTCAATATCTTGAAAACGAAAATGAGGATCAAATCGAGCGAAGTGCAAGCACTGGTATATTACCTTGATTTGCGTCTCGAACCCTTGGACCTCGCGGATGCAACTGAGCACGGCGAGGGTACGGCCTTTGAAGAACCCTTGCAGGCTGGCCCACCATGAGAGCGAGTCGCGCATGGTCGCTACGTGGATGGCTGAGACTTTGCGCTGCAGGCTGACGGACAGTCGAAAAAGAAAATGAATACACCGGTGGATAACCGTGAAGTAGAGAGCTAGCGCACGTACGTATACAGCGCTTCCGTTTCGGTGGCTGAAAGGAGACCCATCTGGAGCACATCGATGTATGTGTTCTCGGCCTTGGACAAGGCAGCGATTAGGACCTCCGTTAGGCGTTGGGGGGACGCGTAGTGAATGGTCGCTGCCGCGACGGCAGGGGTGATGAAAGCCGTGAGGATGGTGGTGGTGGCGGTGATTGGCAGCGCTGAGTTGCCGATGATGGAAAAGGGTGCGTCAGGGATGGTGGGCATTTCACAACTCGAGAATTCACAAGCTTGGGAGACTCGGATTGAAGCGACATGGTAGTTTTTGGCGGGTCCTTATACGAATTGGATTTCCATTGGGGGTCTCGTTTCAGCTCGCCCAACGGGGTAGCTCGGCCAGTTAAAGTGAAAAAGATTAACAGATTCGCCGCGCCGCCATCATGATCACTGATATTGATTGAAACCACCGCCTACAACTCGGGACAGCGTGGGATGTTCGACTAATTTTGAACCACAATCTCTGCTTCTCTGCTGCTGACTGGGCACGGTTACAGTCTTAGTAGGAAACCCTTTCTGGGTTGGGCCCGATTGGGCGTAACCGCGGTTACACTCCTGTCAAAAGTGTAACCAGATAAGGCAATAATGCACGTGAACCATCAAACCTCCTGTCGAGTACGTCCCCGGATTTTCGCTCGTTTTCAGCCAGTTTGAAAACTTTCCCTTTGATTCAACCTCAGACCGCTAGTCAAAAGTAACATAAATATTCCACCAGCAGCTTGCATTTATCACTTGCGTGGTAAATAATCAAAGCGCTGTGCAAGCAGAAATAGGGACCTTAGAGTAGGAATATTATTTGCTGCCCCGTTCGACAGTAAGCCATGCCCATTTATTTAGTCAATGTATACACCACTTTAATTTATGTCTTCACAAGGTAGACGTCTTGTTTGTTGGGTTGCCTCCTCCTCACAGTTTTGGAACTTCGGATATCTCCATGTCCGTTGTTGAGAAGCCTGTCTGAAGATAAAATATAATAAGATTCATCTCGTGTTTTAGGCCACAACATTTATTGGGGGCGGGCTTATAGGGAAACTGAAATGAACGGTCAAAGCACCGAAAGCACGCATTAATTTACTGGTCAATGTAAACAGCACGGTTGGATTTTCCTCGTTAGAGGATCTAGCCGGAAGAAATATGTGTGCCGCGCAACGACGGATTTTTTGGCATACTGATACACATAATCGGGAATTTCTTGAGAATTTTGTGGGGAGGATGCTCTGAAATCTCTCTTTTCTCTCCTTTCTTTCTTTTTCTCTTTCCTTTTTGGGTGCATTTTTCGTAGTTCTTTTGGGCACCAACAAACACCGTTACCGCGCCCAATCTGCTCGGTTCAACATGAATTTACAGTAACAATTATTTCTGCTCCTGCAACACCCGCCGGCTTGTGTTTTAGTGAACCAACCCCCGTGTCGACTTTTCTGCTGCCTCGCTGAATCTCAGTTCACTGTTCAATGCTCAAATATGTGGTGGAAACCATAGATTTAGAATAATACAGACAGCAATTCGATAACAATTGGGACGAGTAACATATAAACAGGCCGTACAGTCTTCTTTTTTTTAAAAAATTTACAAATTTCCCGTTTGAACCAAGTTTACTGACTTGAATTTCAAGTCAAGTCGAATCGGGGGAATGGCGGCGACGACGGAGAGAAAGCATGGCCACCCGTGCGCGAAACTGAGATGAGTGTAGGTTGTCTTCGCGGAGTTGGGACTCTTTCAATATCTTCAAAAAAAGAAACTTCAGTAAGCGGAGCTGTGCAACGAAGAGGATGTCGATACCTCGATGTGCGTCTCAAATATTCGCACCTCGCGAATGCACCTGAGGAGGGTGAATGTGCGGCCCCCAAAAAATTCGCACAGGGTTCCAGAGTGAGAGAGGGAGTTTCGGAGGGAGGTCTCGCGTCTTTTCGAGACTTTGAGTTGGAGTCTACCCGCATGCCAAATAAATACACGGATGAGGGAATAGAGGATCAACGTACGTGGACAACATCTCCGCCGTGTCGATGTCGGACGCGGAAAGCACGCCAAGTTCGGGCGCGTCGAGATATATTTGTTCGACGCTGGCGATGGCGGTGACGAGGACGCGTGTAAGACGGAGTGGGGACGCGTAGTGGACAATGCCTGCCGCGACAACGAGCATGAAGAGAACACCGAAGATGGTGGTGTTGATGGTGGTGTTGCCGGAGGTTGGCAGCGCTGTGGGGAGGATGGAGAGGCAGGCTTTGAGTTCAGGGAGGCTCGACATGCGGAATTTGGGAATGTACAAGATGACTGGATGGGCCCGTTTTTATAATTTGCATATAGGACGTGAGTGTCGCGGTGTGTCACCACGTACTGCGTTCTGAGCGCTAAATTGAAAGCGTACGTTAAACCGGCACTAAAAGTGGAAAATTTGTTCGAGAGAAACATCTTTGATCGATACCTGTGAGCGTTTGTCTGTAAACCACGCTGATTCCCGCTGATTGATTTACATCATCTAGTCGGAAGTCGGATAGCTAGCAAGAAGGCGACACATGATCAATCTAGGCGACTTACCCCCGCCATATGGCCGCTCAACCAAGCACCGCCCTGTAGGTACAGGTCCTGTGGTCCGACGACCAAGAGCAGCCAGGGACAAAACGGTGGCGGGAGGCCCAACGAGACCCGACCGGTGGCTAGCAAGCCCACCGGAGGGTCCAAGCCTGCGGCACCGCCATCCAACAAGCCCACTGCAGGAACGCAGCCAGCCCTGGCTAATTCGACGCGTAGAAGATAACTGACAGGGCGGTGTGGGGCGTGTTGGAGTTGTAAAGCTGTAGTACATCATTGATGCCTTCGCTGAACCCTTGACATGAGAATGGTTGAAAAACAGACTTCTATTATCGGGTGGCGCCCACTTGCGATTCTCCCGCTGACGCCGGGTTTACGGGCTTAACTTTCTCACCCGACGCCAGTTGGACGCCAGGAACAAACCAGTGCCTCGTTGTCGTCATCGATGGAAACTGTTTAGTCTGGTTCAATTTTATCAGCAACCGCCGCATGCCATCCCTTCACTCGCATTTTCCTCGTCGAAATTTTGGCGAAATTGCAAGGTTCGAGAACCGATCGGTGCGGCTCAAGTTATCATATGGGCGTATATTTCGAGTAGCCATCAAAGTTGTGTTTTCGCCGCGGCGGCCGAAAATATGTCGGAGTATGTCAGTCGGTTTCTATTTGTTGATCTAACCGGCGCCGAAAAAAGCAGAAAAGAGTGGTATAGCATGGAGGCAGGCGAGTCGTCGTCGTAGTAAGATAGAAAGGAGATTCGATCTACTCGACAACGCTCAGCCACAAAACCCTGTTCTGCCGATCACTCATTCTTCGATCATAGCAGAACACCAACATACCGTCCTTTCGCCTGATGCTGAGGCTGAGTTGGCCCACTCTTGGTGTTGAGCTAACTGCATCATCGTCTTTATCCCCCTCTTCGAACTTGTTGACCCAACCCCAGTTTTGGGCTGAAGGAACTCCACATTCCATTCTTGAGTTTACGGTGCCGACGCGGAAGTAGAAATATAATTTGCTTTTCAATTTCGTCAAGTTATTAGTCTCTAAATTTCTTGGCAGACGCTCTAGTATCAGTACTAACTCGTGTCTTGGTTGCACTCACATGAAGGTTCGGATCAGGCCGCCGAGAAAGGACATCGTGGGAAAGATGTCAATGATGACGGATTGGGAGCACGTGTTGATGCGCCCTGCGACTCGGATGAATGTTGCCTCGTTGCTGCAAGACTCGCCCTCAGACCACCGTCCACCAAAACAAGATCCTCAACGCTGGCCCCAGCAACAGCCACAGCAACCACCTCCACAAAAACAGTCATGACCCCACAACAACCACCCTACGGCCAGCCCTATACTCGCGCCACTATAGCCCACAAGCGCCCCGTACATGCCCCGCGCACCCAGGCCCCGCTCTATCTGTCCCCGCCCCCCGGCCCGCCCTGGCCCATACTCCGAGCGTCACCCATGTATGCCCCCATGGGTGCACTCTTAGTCTCTCTCCACAGACGCTTTATCGTTTCTAGCTCGTACCTCGCTAGTACACTCTGCCAGCCCGGCCCCCGCTGCTGCGCAATCACCGGGAGCACGACCGCGAGCGCGAGTGGGACCGGGACTAGGATCGGGATCAGCGTGAGCGGGAACGCGATTGGGAGCGAGAACGGCATGGACCTCATCTGCGCACAGGCCGGCGAGAGCGGTGGGCACACGGGCGACATTCCGGCGAGCATCCTTATCCCCGCGTGCGTCGACGCCGTCAAAGGCCACAAGTCGCCCCTCACAGGCCTCACCGGCACCGGCAAACCCGTATACGTGATCGGTGCGGGCGCTGTGTACGACGACCGGGGGCTCGCCGCGAACCTCATGTGGGGTGCCGAGGCCGTCTGTGCGTATGCTGTCCGTGTCGTGTAACTCGATACTGAATAAATTCCGCTTTGGCAGGGGTCGGTACCCGCTTCGTCGCCGCCGTCGAGGCGAGCGCTCCGAAAAAGCACAAAGAACTCATCTGCAACGCGGGTTTCGAGGACACCATCTCGATGCTCATCTTCACCGGGCAGTCGCTGCGCGTCCGGCAGACGCCGTACATCGAGGACTGGAGCCAGGCCGAGATCAAGGAGCTCACCGGGAAGAGCAAGCTCTCGCACAAGGTCGAGCTTGAGAAGCGCCCCGAAATGTCCCTCGAAAATCGCCCTTGGCTCATGGGCCGCGTTTCCGTTGTAAGCCTCCCCCTCGCATTCTCACTCCGCCAACCGCCGTCCAATCTAACACAATTTTCTTCCCTCGCTACATAACTCATTAACGACGTGCTCCCAGCCCAAGTTATAGTCGACAACATGGTTCGCGATGCTGCCGTCCAGCCGCAGCACGGGGACAAGTACCTCGACCCAAGGTGCGACTCTAAGCGCGAGGGTGCTGATCAGCATTCTTTTTAAACAAGAAAGCGCAAGTGAATCTGTAATGGGCGTATTATTTTAGTCGTATTTATCTCGTATGCAATTTAAACAAATTCCGTAGTATCTTTTGGCTGCTTGTTACAATTTTCGGGTTCAAGGAAATCGCGACAATTCGAACGAACCTCCTTCGTGAGGTTGTCAAAGTCCTTTCCTGCATGATCTAATGTAGAGAGTTTCTTTTAGACGGCGTGCAACAAAAAAAAGTCTAGATATCCTGACGCTTTCCAAGTTCCAACCATTCTTCCAACCCGGGTGTTTCCTGACTTGTTTCATGAATCGGCCCACCGATGGAACGATGTATTTCCTACCTCCGACCGACGGAAGCTCCGCAAACCACCCACATGAAGTGGATAATTCAAATGTGAGGCTTGTAGTTCCGCGCAATCATCTTCCAAAGGTAGGGAGTCCAATGCCCAAGCCGACAGTTACAGTTTCATTTCCTTCTGGCTGCGTTACATTGGTAAAAAGGTAAGTTGGACAATCTTGGTGAGTGAATATTCCCTGCGAAATGTCAAGGACCGGCTGGTTTGAACTCTCATATTCGGCTCACTGTATTTTTGTGTTCCTCAACTTAAGCTGTTTTGAACTCTCATCTCTGACTCGTGTTGCCCAAACTGTAGTATCTATGCTGCCTTCAAATGGACCTGGCGCATCGCCGTTTCTACCCCGTTAGCATATCATTTTATCAACCGAAGGGCGAGTCCGCCAACAGAATGAATTCCAAGTACAAGAGGTAACCCTTTCGTCTGTGGACTGATTAGTGAAAAAGGATGCCAGCAGCAGAAGCTGGGAAGGTTGAAACTCAATGTCTCTAGTTCTCCTAGGTCCGGAATGTGCGTCTATCTCTGTTTCCTGCATTCCAATTCATTTCTGCCATCACATTAGTACTTTCACGGAAGGCCCGATGCGTGCAAAGATCCATGCTGTGTCCTCTCTACTCGGAACCTTCGGGCGAATGGGCATGCCTCTAAATGAGTTCTCTTTCCGGACCGCGATTTCACTTACAGTAAATCCTGCTGTTCAATCTTCCACTGGATTTTACAAACTACCGAACCGATCGCCTTGCAGAAAGTACAGACAGCAAACGCCAAAGCAAAATGACAAGCAACAAAATAACGACGTGGGACGAAAGTAGTATTCTGGGGACCTAATCTAGGTGCATTTACAGCACCTGCGCGAAAGGATATGGCATCCTCGAAATGCAGTGACGCCGGTGCCCAGAGGATTTAGTTGTCTTAATTGTCTCTCTTGAAATATCTTTGGGCCATCCGTCAGTAGGTATCTCGACTCTAAACAGAAAAAAGCCATACCTCAATGCGGGTCTTGAGTTCCTGGACTTCCCAGATACATTGGAGCAAGGTAAACGGATGACCTTTTATCAACTCTCGGAGCACTTGGCTGCTCGAAAGAGAGTTGTAGAGGGTCGCTTCGCGGATAATCGACACCTTCATCCGGAGACTGTTTGTGGTTAATGGGAATATTTCAAGAGGTGGGATGAATTAACGCACTTGGACAACATCTTCGTGTGGACATCTAAACCGGAAAGTATTCCGGCTTCGATGGCCCACAGATGGGCTTCTTCGGTTTCGTGCAGAGCGTCGACCAAGGCGGCCGTAAACGCATTGGCGAAGTGAGGTAGGCCATCCACGCCGTCAAGCAGAGGAGAACCTCAACTATAACGCACGTCATGCTGCTCGTCGGAACAGTTGATTGGAGGAGGGAAAGAGAGGCTTCACTGACACCAGACATTTGCTGAGCGACTGCGGGAGAACTACAATGTTCACTTCTTTATATACGCTTCGCTGGTAATCGCCTTTTGAAGGCTTTACTGAATGCTACTGTGAGGCACGGTGATAGTTAGCTGATGCTGGCCAGATGGAGTTGAACTTTCTTTCCGTGATACGACAGGGCTGGATGTACCGACGTCAGTCTGCGAAACATGCGCGTCACTCATCCTTCTTCTCCCTAACAATGCACCGCGCGCCACCGCCTCAATTTCCCACCGGACGCTGCCTGTACCTAGCTACACTGCCACACTTCCCCAGATTGATCTTACAGGATCGTTGCCTGGTGTGGATATGCTTCTTCACTCTCTCTGTTATATAAAATGGGCTCCCTTCCAAATCAAAATCTCCCAGCAAGCCCCCGTCTACCTCTATTCATAAATGGCTACCTCCACTCAACTCCCAGACGCAGCCCTCTCGTTCCTTGCCTCGGACCTCCCAGACAACAGTACTGCCCAGGCCGTGGCCGCGATCCTTCTCATCGCCGTCATTGCCGTAGCACTCCTCCACTACTTGTCCCCGATGCGCCTCGCGCGAGTTTTAGTTGCCGCCATCGCAGCGACCGAGAAAATCTATCTCGAGGGGCTGGAGAGCGGCTTGCTATCGGTGTCGGACGTCCACACAGCGGAGATTTTGGCTAATTCCATGTTCCCCTCTTCGATGGATTTATTTGAAATGCGAATAGGCTCGAGCTCAAAGCCTCCGCCATTCGCGAAGGGACCCTCCGCAACTCCCTGGCTCTTGGTTCAACCCTCCGCGATTTTTTTGCCGGTCGCACCTTTACCCTCCTCCGTTGCATCCGCGAGGTGCACGAGCTTGCGACGCATATCGAGGTACATATATGCACCTTTTGACACGATGCGTTCAGGTCATTGAACCAAGCCTATTTGAAAGATCTTGAAAGAAGCCCGACTCAGCGGAGACAACTTACACCCATTTGCGAATCGCGCGCGAGTTTATCCTCGCCGACGCCATTATCCAAGTTCCATTCTTTAAAGGGTGAGGGGAACCTCCTATTTGTTACCGAATTACTTTCTGTATTATTCTATGGCTTCATTTGGCTTGATGCACTGAGATTCAGCGACTCGAGGCAGGTGAGAGTCAACAGAACAAATTAATTCCGCAAAGCACGAGCCGGGCCTCTTGCCTTAGTGTGTCGCGGAAAACCTGCGACCTTTCGATGCTGCGCTGATACATGCGCCCGCGTCCCAGCAACTGCACATCGTCCTCGCATGACACTGATATTATTCGTGGATTGAATGCACACGGATCTTCTGCCCGCAGTCTCTCCTTTCGCCTGGTGGGTCGGTTTCTAGCAAAAGGGCTGTGTCCCTGCCACTCCCAAGCATGCTTCCATTTCAGACAACAAGCGAAAATCTCATTGCTAATAAAGCAAAAGCCAAATGGCAATGGACGCGACCAATACGATACTTCTTTTTTTGATGGTTCAATTTCACTCGGCAGTGTGTTTGATCCCAAGCGAGCTATTGACCGCAAATTCAGCGAAATCCCAGGTGGCGGCTTGAAACACTTGCCTTTCAAATCTTGAACAACAAGAGCGGCAAACCAGATTTGTGTGGAGTACCAAGGGGTGCAAAAGAATTTGGTTGCACTTTTCTCATCCGAGGGCTGTGTTCTGATCACTACCTTTCTACAGGAGCTTGAACACATCGGAGGTAATCATGAGCATCCTGAGTGCTGAGAACATGAATTGAATCTTGAGTGCTGAGAACATGGGTCGATGACATTTGGATGCAATTCTTCACTTCACGACCAAGGAGGTTACACTATTACAGAGTTCAAAACAATACTAGTGTTCCCGCCCACCTTTGGATTAAACATGCGCCCGGTGGTATTTGGACGGTTCCGAGGAGGGTCTATTTTCAACCGTGGGAAGATTCGGCAGATTCGGCAGATTCCGTTTGGCTCACCACTTTCGTTAAAAATTTACAACCGCCCAAACTGACCGTCATCAAAATAAAACACGAGGCATAAAAAGCTGCGGAGAGGAGACAATCAATGACTTCTGGCCACAAGAGGGTGAGAATGGCTGGAGTTGGATGATATTCGTACATATGGGTCCTTGGTTGAAGGTCCAGTTTCTGCTTCGGTGCCGTCGTGGACCCGAATCTGACGGGGACAACGCGATTAGCGTGTATATTCGTTGAGTGATCTCTGTAGGAAGCTGGGAAAATGTTCAATGGCCGCTCGATCAAGTGTATCTCAAGAAAGGTCTTCGATTCGCTCCAGAATCAACACCATCTTTTGGTAGTGTGGGTTGAGTGTGAGTGATAACAGGGAGCCATCTCGGGTGATCAAGAACGGCGCTGTACCGAAGCGTCAGACCCGGCAATGAATCGGGAGTAACGTCAAGATCAAGATGCGATAAATTTCAATGGCTTCCGGCCGACACCATACCACCGGGCCGTCAAGGGTGGTCGCCCAAAAGAGCGCATTTTCGGATTGATTTGTGTTTCGGTCCTTTTTTTTCACAAAGTTTTTGGTTTATTAGCGCCGTTCGCGTGGCACAGCTCGGCCTATACTAGAATCTGAATTGGTCATCGTTGCTGGGAAAATCAGACTCAAGTACCTCGAGAATCACCCATTTTAGACCTGAAAAATCCTATCTGCGGACAAGGGTTCGCGATTTTTGGCCTAAAAAATCCTATTCTCGGACAACGCTTGGCTGGAGCTTCACGGGCCTGAGGCTATGCGGCGCTTGTCCAAACGGCAGCTCGGTAAGTCGGCTCGGACAGCGTGGGATGCCGCTCGGCTAATTTTGAACCACATTCGTTCGGTTCGACACGACTGTTCACTAACGATCGATGACATTTCAGTTCCATCGATGCGTTCCATGACGCACAGAAGAAAGCACCCGTCCCCGGTTTGTGTTTTATTGAAGTAATCTGCTCGGTTGGCTCTTAGGCCTAATATCAGCTCACTGTTCAATGCTCGAGTACTAGTACTGTGATTAGAGGCATAGAATATAGAATAATACAGAAAGCAATTCGAGAATAACTAAGATGAGGGGGTAGAAAAGATATGAAAATCCGTACAATCTTCTTCTTTTATTTTTTAGTTTACAAATTTCCCGCTGAACCTTTACAAACTTTAAATTTCAAGTCAAATCGAATCGGGGGAATGGCGACGACGGCGAAGACAGACCACACATGCGCGATTCGCGAAGGGGTGGAGGTTGTCGTTGCGGAGTTGGGATTCTTTCAAGATTTGTAAAAAAATTAATTCCAGATAGTGGAGCCGTGCAACGAGGAGGATGTCAATACCTCGATGTGCGTCTCGAGCACTCGCACCTCGCGAATGCAGTGCAGGAGGGTGAATGTACGGCCGGCGAAAAATTCGCGGAGGGTTCCGGAGTGAGAGAGAGAGTTTCGGAGGGAGGCTTCGCGTATTTTGGAGACCTTGAGTCAGAGTCTACCCACATGCTAAATAAATACACCAATGAGGGAACAGAGGATCAACGTACGTAGACAACATCGCCACTGTGTCAGAGGAAAGCAAGCCGGTCTCGAGCGCCTCGAGATATGCTTTCTCCACGTCGGCGATGGCGGCGACGAGAACGCGTGTCATACGAAGAGGGCACGCGTAGTGCATAATGCCTGCCACGACGAGGATAACGAGCGCTACCAGGACAGCGGTGTTGGTGGTGCCACTGGGGGCTGGCAAAATAGAAGGGAGAATAGAGAGGCAGGCTTCAAGTTCGGGAAGGCTCAACATGGGGAATTTCGGAATGCACAAGGGCCGGATGGGCCCGCTTTTATAATTTGCGTATAGCTGTTGAGCGTCAGCGCCCATCAATTCCAATTTCTGAAATGAGCTTTTAACGTTAACTTCCGAGACACTGGTGAAAACGTAACGCGTACGCGTGAGGGTGGAAGCTGTAGCGTTTAACGCAACAGCGGCTACAAATCGGGTAACGACCGATTTGCCAGGACATTCTGGCATTCTGGTGTCGAGTGGGAAAACTGGCAAATTTTCGGTCCGCTGTGAGTTTGAGGGGCGTGAGTCGGCAGCTGCTGAACGTCGAGGATCTGCCCATTCCACAGCGACTCTCTGCCTTGGTTTGGCCAGCTTGAGAATTGGCATCCGCGAGAGGATTTTAAATCAGCTCTGCGACACCTTTTGGGAATCTGCCAGGTCAAGAGCACGGCCGAGCCCCAGATACCATTATCGACACCGCGGACATATCGCGTCTTTCGGTGCACCGGATCACACGGTCTTGAAATTCTGTCGATTCAATTGTGGCGCCTGCGAATGAGCCTCAGATCTTGAATAGCATCCTTTCTTCGGCATTGAATTCAGGCTGAGACAGACCAAACCTGGAACACCTTTTTTTAGTACGAGACGGCCAACGCCCCTGTGAACCCTGGCGATGACAAGGAGCAACGAGTTCGGTGAATATAGCACGCTACAGCATCGGAGTGAATCCGGTGAGAAGCCATGTCTCTTCATACTTGGGAAGCACATCCAAGGTGAGGGATATCCCCGCTTGTGGGAACAGCGATATCTCCGGATGCTGCGATTCAACTGTGATTGGAAATTTGGAATCGCTAATGGTCCCTCCCTCCAGTCGAAGGCCAGCGAATCAGCGTTTGGGCAGGCGGGACAAGGGACAGCACCTATCTGCCACCCTGTTAATTCTGAGCCTAGCAGGTCCTTTAATTCTTTCAGGACAGGCCAACAACCAAGAATAATAATAGAAGAGGCGGACCAAGGGCGGGCACATGAAAAAGAAGAACGGGGAAGATGTCCAGTGGAACCGATCGATGCGGCTTATCATACGGGGTATATTTCGGGAAGCCATCGAAGTTGTGTTTTGGGGATGTCGGAAAAATCCTAGGTGGGTTGTATCGCCACTAAACCAGTCCCAAGCCGTTCCAAGGTCCCAATTTGTTTGTGGCTTGCAACACTTGGGTGAGGTGCATGGAACCCGGTTCCAAGCCAGCCGTGGGGTTACAATCCATTCGAAGCCAGTTGGGGGATTATAGACTTGAGACTTGTTTTAAGTGGTTGCAACTAACACGCATTACGCCAATTAAAAAAAAAACGAATAAAATTAGATCTAAAAGTACATTATTTGCTGCTACTACAGGAAAATTCACCGTCCACGCCGCTCGTTGTTGTGAGAGCGCCTCGGGGCTGCAGCCCGTCGGGATGAGAATTGCCCGCTTGCACCCGCGGGTGGTACAGGTTGGCGCCTCACAGCCGAGGCAGGGGGAGGAATAGTTGGTATCCGGGAGGTGGTGCGCGGTGGGTTTGACGGTTGAGCTGACCATCGGGGCTGGGAGCTGAATGGCAGTTGCGGTGAGCTCGCAGAGAAGTGGTGTGAATGGGGCGTGGGGAAGGCGAGGATGTCCGGCTTGGCCAGTCGTCTTCGTTGTCCTGCGGAGGGCTTGTGACCTGTACAAATTTATTAGATTGGCGGAACGAAGTTTAAGGCAGTGACAGGCACTTGGTGGCAATGCACTTTGCGGCCGACTGTGCTTGAGAAAAAACATGGTCAAGTTCCTCGTTGCTGCCAAATGGCCTGGAGAGACTCAGGAACAGTATGCTAGGATAAGACAAGAACGCACCAGGATTGCCGCAATGACGATCGCAGCCGGGGTTATACGGGCGATCTTGTGTATCCCTTCGAGGCACTCGGCTCGCGGGAGCTTGGATTTGCCTTCGCAAAGCTCATGTGCGCCTCGACGAGTGCGGATGGCGGAAATGTACACCTCAAAAAACAAAAACAAAAAAGGAAATGAGCCACGGGAAAGAAATGTGGCGGGTTGGGCACCTCGAGCACCACATTGCCCTCATTGGCTTGAACTTGCAGTTGGCGAACCTAAAGAGAATTAGTGAGAGCACTGAGTCAAAATGTGTCACAACGCACCTTGCGCACCCGGCACACGGTCTGCGGTGACTTGCTGGGTGTGAGCTGTTGAGTAAAAGCGAGAAGGCCGTGGGGGGACTGGGAGACGAGGGCGGAGCCTATGAGCTAGAGTGTGGCATGTTGTGAGTTATGTGGTGGTGGTGGGGAGGAAAGAGGAGGAAAAAGGATGCACTTGCTACCGTCTTAAATAGCGGCCCATTGTCCTCAATGATGGTGACTCTGAAAGAACTTTGCCACCACGAATTCGGTCACTAGTACGTGGCTGTGACTTGCGATCATATGAGCCGCGACGCGCTTGCCGCCAGAGTCTAGACTCTAGACACAATGGCGCCTCAGAAGCAGCGCAAAACTTCCAAGAAGTCAACTCAGAAATTGCCTCCACAATGTTCACTCCTTCATTGTTGAACATCATACACGCGGCGCGCTGTTGTACCCCATATGTGGAGCCGCTCCGCGCGCAAGGTATTCTACTATGTGGTTGACTACAAATATATTTTTGTATGTATCTTTCCTCTGTTTGAATTGGTGACGCACTTGTTGCCGCGCCACGTCCGCAAACACTGAATATTTCACGATAGACAATACACTACATTTACTTTACATTCTCGAATATATTAAGAACGCGCAAGCTGTCAAAACTTGTCTCAAGCCTGTAACTGGATTGAGGCGCTTTGAACGTCTCGAGGCCGGTTACAAGCCACCCCGCCAGCGGCTTTGGACCAGTTGCAATCCAACACAAGCCGGCAAACCGACCCAATCCGTTGCAACTGATTTAGCTTTTTTCCGACAGAAGATCATCCAAGTGGTGGCGACACTCTTCGACTCCGAATGCCAGAGCCTTATTCTGGCTTGCAAACTTTCACACGAGTTCAAAGTGTGAATCCGAAATACTGGGCGGACACGTTGCAAGTCCAGCTGGGCTTGCAAATTTAGCCGCGTGGGGAGAGCAGGAAATAAGCTTCGAAAACTTGAAGATCATAGGTTCGGATTAGAGTACTAGGGTGTGAGGGCTGAATCCAAGTTGAAATCTTCAGTCGTGAAACTTACTGTAAAGTGGCCATCGGCACGAAGATCATCTACCGGTAGTGGTAGGGTGAGAATTCGGGGAACATTGAAACGAGGACGCGCAGGAGGCACCATTCGACTAGTGGAAATGGAAGAAGAAACGCAATCGAGCGCAATCGGCATGCAGCAGTGGCAAAAGTCGGATTGAATGATCCGATTCGGACAGCGTGGGACTCTCGGCTAATTTTGAACCACATCCGTGGTTCAGAATTTAACGATCGAATATATTTCCGCGATTTCCTGGCGCAACAAAAATCCCATCCCACCGGCTTGTGTTTCGGTGAATTAATCCTCTCAGCCGACTCTCACGCCGCCTCGCTGAATCTCAGTCCACTGTACAATGCTCAAGTATGTGATCAAAGCCAATGGAAACCATAGATTTAAAATGCATAATACAGAAAGCAGAAAGCAATTCGATAACAATTGAGGAGATGAGACAGTTTAAAAGCATACGGCCAACACATGCAATATTTAAAATATCAGGCATTGGAACTTGGGGAATGGCGTCTACGAAGTGAAACCGCGCGCGCACGATTCGCGAATGGGTGGAGGTTGTCTTGGCGCAGTTGGGTTTCCTTCAAGATCTTGAAAAAAAAACAGATTTCAGCAAGCGGAGCCGTGCAACGAGGAGGATGTAACTACCTCGATGCGAATTCCAAGCGCTCGCACCTCACGGATGCAGCGGAGGAGAGTGAATGTGTGGCCTTTGATAAAGTCGAGGAGGGTTAAGCGAATAGAGAGAGAGTTTCGGAGGGAGGCTTCGCGTATTTCGGAGACAGTGAGTTGCAGGCTATCCAACGATCAAAAATAATGTCGATAAAGGAACTGGGGAACTCACGTATACAACATCTCCCTAGTGTCGACATCGGACAGCGAGAGTAGACCTGTCTCGAGCGCCTCGAGATATATCTTCTCGACGTCGGCGATGGCAGCGACCAAGACGCGCGTGAGGCATAGGGGGGACGCGTAATGGACAATCCCCGCGGCGATAATGAGGACAGCGGGGGCCACCGTGACGAGGATAGCGGTACTAGTGGTGATGGTGCTGGCGGGGGACGGCAGCGCCGAGGTGAGGATGGAGAGGCAGGCTTCAAGCTCAGAGAGGCGCGACATGTAGAACTGCCAGTTTAGACGCCTCCGATGCGCGGCTTTTATACATCACCTAAACTCCTCACGGCCTTTGTGAGGATGCGACAGTCACGGGTGTAACAGAAATACAAAAATAACTACTGTACAACGAGATGTTTCACCTCGGCCGGTCTGGCGATCCCATCACCCCACCCTTGCAATCGACCCCCAAGATTCGGATCTCTTTCCGCCATGTATTCGTCAATAAAGCCAAAGCACAGCTTGAACGCCTACAACCCGTCCTGACTCGTGCCAGTCTCAGACATATCCCGTTCTTCCACCTCGGCCGGGCCGCCCAAGATTCGGATCTCTTTCGGCCACAAATAAATCCTCGCGCTTTCTGTGCTTGCTGTGGATCTAGAATAATACTTTTACAGTAATTAAGCAAGAATTCAGAAGCCAGTGGAACGAAGGAAGGCCGAAAATGTCGTAAGTATATAGCGAGGCACCATCTGGCCAGCGGGAGAAGGGAGTTGTGATGTCCGACAGCGTGGAATTCTTCGCTAATTTTGAACCTCAACATCACAGGTGTTGGTATCACTGTTTGCGAAGGAAATATAATCTCTCTATATAATAAAATTCCAGAAACAGAGAACCTTCCAATGGAACGTCACATGCAATGACTTCACAGCTACGACGTCGGTGCGGAAACTGCCGGGGTGTAGCACTGGGACTACCAGCTGGTCTAACAAGCACGACGTAACCGTGTACTGGGACTGCCAGCCGGGATGGGAGCTGGGAACAACCCACCACCACGAGGCCCGTGAATTTATTCATGGGTAGCAACTTAACATAAAGGCCGACATAACTAACATCCAGTGGAACGCCCACAGCCACACGGCACAGCGGCATCGATGCCGGGGCTGCCGAGACTGCCTCAACTTGGCACGAGCAGCAGTGGCCAAAGAACAAATTGAATTGTACCACGGGGAACAGACAATGGGCAACACGGAACAAACCAACAAGAGACTGGGAACAGCCAGCAAAAAACTGGGAGCATGTACAGCCAACGGGAAACTGGGAACAACCAAGTTCCAAAAGGTGACTGGGTACAACCAGCACCTGCCTGGGGACTGAAGAAACAATGCCCGTAAATTTATTCACGGTACCAACTCGTAATACATGAAGTACTGTAGCATTTCATTTAATTCGTATGCCACGCGTCATGGCAGCCAAAATATACGAAAATTTTCGTACATGTCACGGGTCACCGAAGGGATCTTTGAATATCCAAAACAAGTCACAAAATGGGCGAGGAATAGGTCAAAAAATCAATTTTTCGCGCGCGCACGGCACGTACAGTTCATTAGGGTCCGCTGGCCGTCTGGAACCTTGCTCCAGGGTCGGGCAGCTGTGTTCGTGGTTATAACCAAGGCCTCTGCTGCATCGATATGATTCAAAAACAGTGGGTAGCTACTTAAACCGAGCCCGCAATGTGCAAAAAGCCAAAGATGGGCCAAAAGCCTACTGTAAAAGTAGTTATAAAAAGAAAAGGTATTCCGTTATCCATAGGTGCTACTGTACGAGTATCTGCCCAGAGTGATCTGTACTGTGTTGCCTGTTTATTCTACACTTAAAGTGGGCGATTCTACAACTTTCTGAGAGGTGCCCGGCCATTTTCGGCGGCTATACGAATTTTTTTTGGGTGTCACGGCCCGCCTGGCTGATCTACAAAAACCAAATTTCGAATTTTTTGGTCACGGGTCACAGCCGGTTAGAATTGAATGAAATGCTACAGTAATTAACGATTCAGAAGATAAGGCAGTTTACAAAGCATACGTGCAATATTTATAATATTAAGCATTAGAACTCGGGGAATGTCGGCGACGGTGAAGACAAACCATCCGCACGCGATTCGCGAAGGGGTGTAGGTTGTCTTCGCGGAGTTGAGATTCTTTCAATATCTTCGATAATAAACACCAGTTAGCGGGACCGTAGAGCGAGGAGGAAAATACCTCGATGTGCGTCTCGAGCACCTGCACTTCGTCGATGAAGTGGAGGAGGGTGGATGTATGGCCGGTGAAAAATTCGCGCAAGGTTCCGGAGTGAGACAGGGAGTTCCGGAGGGAGGCTTCGCGTATTTTCGAGACCTTGAGTTACAGGCCAACCAGTTGTTGACTAAAAATCAAAGTTTATGAAGGGAAAGGAACGCACGAAGACAACATCTCCACCGTGTCGATATCAGACGGGGAAAGCAAGGCGGTTTCGAGCGCCTCGAGATATGTTTTCTCGACGCCGGTGATGGCAGCAACCAAAACGCGCGTGAGCCGCATCGGAGAGAAGTAGTAAATGAGTGCCAGGACGATGACGGAGACGACAAGAACCACGATCATAAACTTGGTCCTGTGGGTGTCCGGGAGGTTCGAGGCGAGGATCGAGAGGGAGGCATCAGGGAATATATAAAATGATCTCCTCTCCGTCTCACAATCTGCCAGTTCCCACATCTGCCTTCCATTCATAATGAATACCATCCTTCTATATACCGTAGAGGGAGCGGCAGAAGCAAGGAACAGGATATCCAGAATAGGCAAACTGAAGTGTGACATATCCTAAAGGGGGTATGGTAGCTAACTTCGTGGATCACGGACATACTAGGACATACTAGGCTATGTGTATACACCCGTCGTCTGATACCATGTAAGCGACCAGGTGGAGAACGGACAGGACAAGTACAGCCGCGTAACATAGCCGCTTGCATCGGACCCAGCTGAACAGATCTCGCAGATTCGGAAATTGCAAAAGAGAGAAATAAATTACAGAAATACAGACTGCAGTCAAAGTACAGCAGAAGATCTACCAAGGATCTACTCTGATCTACTCATGAAAACAAATCTTTACATGGGGGTAACACGCTGAACGCGGATGAAAGGCTAAATTATGCATTATGGCGTATGTACGTCGATCTTTGGCATTGAAGAGTCGGGATGATCCGACTCCGACTGCGTGGGAATCTCGGTTAATTTTGAACCCCACTCAGTTCAACATGAATTTTCAATCGACTCTGGTCCATCGATGCTTACTGTAACCTGAATAGCGCGTAAGTAAATGCTCTTCCCGGCGATTCTCGGATTCATGCCTTGATGGATTACTAAGGTAATTCTCTTAACTGCAGATTTATGAAGAGCCGTGAAATTTACAGAATGGTAGTATGGTACAGATTCCGGAGAGCACTTCGAAAGCGATAGCTAACGAAGGGGAAGGAAAATTTACAGAGCATATGTATGGTCGACACGTAAGGCGTATACACTAAAGTTTAATTGTAGCTCGGGAAATGGCGGCGACTGCGGAGACAAACACTCCGCACACGATTCGCGAATGGGTGGAGGTTGTCTTCGCGGAGTTGGGACTCTTTCAATATCTTGAAAATAAAATAATTGATGTCAACGAGCAGCGGATGTAAATACCTCGATGCGAATTTCGAGTGTTCGCACCTCACGGATGCAGCGGAGGAGGGTGAATGTGTGACCGTTGAGAAATTTGCGTAAGGTTCCGACGTCAGATAGAGAGCTTCGGAGGGAGGCTTCGCGTATTTTCGAGACTTTAAGTTGCAGACTGACCGGTTGTTGGGAATTAATAATTTTTTTATGGAGGGAAAGGAAGCGCACGTTGACAACATCTCTGCCGTGTCGATGTCAGACGCGGAAAGAACCGTCTCGAGCGCCTCGAGATATTTTTCTCGACGTTGGCGATGGCGGTGACGAGGACGCGTGTAAGACGGGGAGGGGACGCGTAGTGGATAATGGCGACCGAGATGACGAGCATAAAGACAACACCGAAGATAGTGGTGTTGATGTACTGCCGGGAGCTGGCAGCGCCGAGGGAGGATGGAGAGGCAGGCTTCGAGTTCAGGGAGGCTCGACATGCTGAATTGTGGATAGGTAGACCGATGATTTGGCTCGGTTTATATTTCTCGGGTGCTGTGGAGGATGGATCAATTTGCGCCTACAATAAGGTTGACCCTATCTTCTAATCAGGGAAGCTTCCCGCATCGGCGTCAAGAAGCACCGGGACACAACGTCTGTCTTTCTGTCGACATCGCAACCGTAGCGCTAAGAAGCACCGCGACACAACGTCTGTCTATCTTTCTGTCGTGACACAACACAGAGCCATTTGCGATAAGACAAGGGTTCACCCCAAGCGCCTAGTCCAGCACACATTGGAATTAAACCAGTGCACTGGAATTCAAAAAACGGTACACAGAAGGCTGTAAGCATGACAAGCCAACCAATCGTGTTAGGCAGCTAGGACGATACAGCGAGGACGAGGTGCAGGACGAGCTCTCACAGCCGCACCTCTCCATACCGCAGTCGCACCAAATATCTCCATGTGACCCAAATGTGCCCCCGCACTCAGCCGCACTCGCACAGCAGCTGATCTTTGTAGATCTTTACAGTATAAAACTGTTTAGATCCTTACAGTACTGATTTCTCTATATTTTTATCCAGAGACCGTCATTATAATAAGCCAGCCAATCGGCAGAGATTGCCAGGAAGGGCGGCCGCTTTTCCAGACAATCCTTTACAGCAGCTTCCCGGGCCTACCCGGCCTACCACTTCGACTCGGAGCCTTTCTCCCCGAGCGCCGACTTTACACGAGTTCATGGCGCCGGCGCTAAGATGGTGGTACACTTGCCTTGTTGTCTTCGAGTTTCTCACCGCGTCTCCGAGAACAGTAATTCTTCCGCAACAAGTAATTAAGGAAGATGATGGACATCGTGGGACAAATGGCCATGACAAATGAGCATGTGTTCACCTTTGCGATGAACGTCGCCTCGTTGCTGCAAGACTCGCCTTCTAACCACCGTCCCCCAAAACACAAGGTTAATGTTATTTTGTTGGTTGCTTGCACTTTTTTCAAAATGAAGTTATAGACAACATATAGGAAATCTAGTTATTAGAGCAAGATCCTCGACTCTGGCTACAGCAACAGCAGCAGCAACTACCCCCACAAAAACAGTCATGGCCCCCGCAATAACCACCCTACGGCTAGCCCTATCGCGGGCCCTACTCGCGCCAGTCTAGGCTATAGCCCACAAGCGCCCCGTACATGCCCCCGCGCACCTGTCCCCGCCCCCCGGCCCGCTCTGGCCCGTACTCCGAGCGTCACCCATGTATGCACCCATGGGTGCACTCTGCCAGCCCGGCCCCCGCTGCCGCGCAATCACCGGGAGCGCGACCGCGAGCGCGAGTGGGACCGGGACCAGGATCGGGATCAGCGTGAGCGGGGACGCGATTGGGAGCGAGAACAGTGGACCTCATCTGCGCGCAGACCGGCGAGGGCGGTGGGCACACGGGCGACATTCCGGCGAGCGTCCTTATCCCCGCGTGCGTCGACGCCGTCAAAGGCCACAAGTCGCCCCTCACAGGCCTCACCGGCAGTGGCAAACCCGTATACGTGATCGGTGCCGGCGCAGTGTACGACGGCCGGGGGCTCGCCGCGAACCTCATGTGGGGCGCCGGGGCTGGCTGTGCGCATCCTATCCGTGTCGTGTGACTCGATACTGAATAAATTCCGCTCTGGAAGGGGTCGGCTTCGCCGCCGTCGAGGCGAACGCGCCGAAAAAGCGCAGGCTGCAGCGCGGGCTTCGAGGACGCCGTCATGACACTCATCTTCACCGGGCGGCCGCTGCACGTCCGGCGGACGCCGTACGTCGAGGACTGGAGCCAGGCTGAGATCAAGAAGCTCACCGGGAAGAGCAAGCTCTCGCACGAGGTCGAGCTTGAGAAGCGCCCCGAAATCTCCCTCGAAAATCGCCCTTGGCTCATGGGCCGCGTCTCCGCTGTAAGCCTCCCCTCGCATTCTCACTCCGCCAACCGCCGTCCAATCTAACACAATTTTCTTCCCTCGCTAGCTCACCAACGATTGCTCCCCGCCCAAGTTATCGTCGACAACGTGGTTCGCGACGCTGCAGCGCGGGGACAAGTACCTCAACCCAAGGCGCGACTCTAAGTGCGAGGGTGCCGGTCAGCTTTCTTTTAAGCGAGGAAGCGCAAGTGAATCTGTAACGCGCGTATTATTTTAGTCGTATTTATCTCGTATGCAATTTTTAAAAATTCCGTGGAATCTTTTGGCTGCTTGCTTTTCGAGTTCAAGGAAATCGCGGCAATTTGAAACAACCCCCTTCATGAGAGGTTGTCGATTCCTTTCCAACATGATCTAACGTTCAGAGTCTGTTTAGACTTTGTGCCAAAAAAAATAGTCAAGACCTTCCAGCCCCTCATCCACTCCGGTTGACTTGTTTCATGACTGACAGAAGGATGCGTTTCTTACCTCCAACCCACAGAAACTCCGCAAACCCACACGAGGTGGACAATTCAAATGTGAGGTTTGTGGTCCAAATTTCCCGACCCAATCATCCTCCAAACGTAGGGAGTCCAATGCCGAAGCCGACAGTTACAGTTTCGTTTCCTTCTGGCTGCATTACATAGGTAAATAAAAATGTATGAATCTGAACAGTCTTGGGGAGTATTCCCAGCGCAATGTCGAGGACCGGCTGGTTTGAACTCTCATATTCGGCTCACTGTATTTTTGTGTTCCTCAATTTCCGCTGTTTTGAACTCTCATCTCTGACTCGCGTTCCCAAACTTCAGCATATACTTTAAAAGGACTGGGCTCGGATTGGCGCATCGCCGTTTCTACCCGGTTGGGATATCATTTTGTCAACCGAAGTGTGAGCACGCCGCCAGTAGATTCTCAGTACAACTTTCGTCTGTGAACTGATTAATGAAAAATTATGAGGACCTGGGAAGGTTGAGACTTGTTCCTCCGGAATGTGCGTCAATT
>JARJLF010002965.1:0-25181 GCA_029378395.1 Mycena leptocephala
CCACGTCGACGAGTCCCTCGTCTTGGAAGTACCACTCAACCTCCCGTGCGTCCTATCCGCACTGACTTGTTTTTAACCACACCAGTCGGTGCCGACCGACCCTGCCCAACGACTTACTCTCCGGTCTCCCGCCCCGGAGGACCTTCCCGGACCCCGCGATGACGCGTACGACGAGAGGAGTGGTACTCCTTCTCGACCAGAGCCCTCTATTCCCCCCAAACAACGTGAGCAAAAACACGAACTCGAGAAGAAGCCGGTAAACCGCGAAGGCCCCACCTTCGTCCACGTCGTCGTCGTCCTTCGGCCGCCCGCCAAGCGCAATACTCGAACTCCACGGCGACCCCCGGCGCCCGCTAAGTCGGTTCGGTAAGCACCCTTATTCCTTACCCTGTTTTACTGACCCTCTTTCAGTAAGCGAACCGCGTCCGTGTCTCGAGGCAGCGATGCCAATTCAGCGCCTGTAAGTCCAGCCTCCCTAAACCAACATCCTTTCTCGCTGACCCGTCTTTTGCTCGCTAGGACGTGCCCAGCGGCCCTTCGCCCGCCTAAACCCTCCCGCGCCCAAGAAGAAGGTCAAGATCGACCTCGACGAGGACGAAGAATAAACCGGTCGCGTCCACATCGTCCTCGGCTGCCAAAGGCAAGGTTCGTTCTTAAACCAACATTTTATCCTTCGTCTTTTTGCTAACTCCTGCTTACCCTACTTCCTTAGGGCCCCGACTCGTTTCGCCAAGCTCACCCCCGACCGCATCAAGAAGATCGCCCAGAACTTGACCGACGTCCTCAACCGTCTCGTCAAGGACAACAAAACCGACTTGGTCCCCACCGAGCTTAGTGAGTAGTTAATAGCTCTGGATTAACGTTTTTCCTAACGCCGTTCTTTTCTAGACCAAATCAACTTGTTCACCGAGGCCGACTCCGAGTACTTCGTCGTGCTCGTCAAGAAGCGTCCATCCCACGTCTACAAGTTCTCGTCGCACCAACCCGAGACGTCGACCAACCGCACTTCGAGGCCCGACCTCGCGGCGCTTCCGCCCCTCTCGAAACCCGTGGCGCTCATCCCCGAGGAGACGGTGACCCAAGTGAGCTTTGAGAACGCGATTACGGTGCGTAACCCACCTCCGCTTCGTCCATTCTTTACTAACTCGTGGTTTAGGCTATCGACAGCTGTCTGCGGTGCAACTTGGAGCATAAACGGTGCATCCCTCTTGGACTTGGCGCTTCGTGCGCCAATTGTATCAAAGAGCGGTTCCGTTTCTGCGACCACCACTTGACGCTCCAGGAGATTTTGGATTTCCACGCCCGCGTCGCCTCCGATGTCATCGAGGCCGACGATAGTGCGTGTTTATATCCAATTCCTCCTTAAACCGTACTAATTTCTTAAACCACAGAACTTCCGATCTTCATCGCGAGCCTTAACGACGCAACGCTCCGTCTTGCCGCCGCCGCCCAATCTCACGCCGACGCTGTCAAGTCCGCCGAATACTACTTCGCGCAACTCGTTGACTTGACTCGCCGCTCCATCCGCCGCCTTGGCACCGCCGCGTTTTTATCGCGCTTCACTTCGTCCGACGACACTCCGACCGTCGTCCAACATATCAACGCGCTCATCGAGACGTACAACAGGCTGTCTGAGGCAGACCTCAAGGACCTTGACCAGAACGCGCCGTACGACGTCGACTCCGAGCTCACCAAACGCCGTCTCCGTCGCATGTTTATGCTGGACGAGACCGTTTTCGAACCCAAGGGCCCCACCACCATCGACGCCGAGGCCGACGCGGAGACCGACCAAGAGTCCGCTGAGTCTGAGGAGGCTGCCGCCGAGACGCCTGCCCCAAAGACTCCGCCCAAGAAGCCCGTCAGCTCGAAGACCGACTCCGGGAAGGCCAAGGACAAGGCCGCGTAGGCGTAGTCGGTGCACGCTCCGGGTGGACTTCTTTATTTTTCTTTTGTTTTACATACGCAACCACACTCCGTACACTTACTTATTTCGTTGATAAGTAATGTACGTCGAATAGTTTTGTACTCGTCTGATACCGCCGCTCCCCGGTATAAGGGAAGCTTAATCAATGTACTACGCTTTCTTTGACTTTATCTTCGCGTGAATTAAGTATCTCTGAAACTTTTGGATTAAGACTCCTTGCCCCTATTCGGACTTAAGAGCTCTCTTTCCAATCACGCTTAGATAAGCCCACTTCAAACGTCGTGAGAGAACGTCGAATGGATATTTGATAAACCACCCTTGGTTACCTCACTCATCAATAAGCTATACACTTCCATCACTTAGACGACGTTCCTGGTATAAAGGGTTTTAAGTTGGTTTGGAAATTCCTGTCCAATTTCCTATTCCCCTTATGGACCATAACCTCTGCCGCCTTCCCAGAGATCGCCAGAACCTTCACCTTGTTTGCCCTCGAGGATCAGACGTAAGCCCTTTCGGCCTTAAACCCCAATTTTCATTAAACCAAATTTCCGTGCAGCCTTACCATCGCTGCTGTCGTTGTATCGCTTCAAGCGAAGAGTGCACTTTAACGGCTGGGGGGAGACTGTGTTCACTGTGAATCCACATCACGGAGACTGCAACTACCGCAGTTCACTGGTTCTTCGCCACAAGAACTCCTATGCCTGGATGCCGAAGGTACGTCTTAATCCCCTGGTTTAAGCTCTCTACTGAAGTTTTAATCCAAGTGGCGCCGTTTGGGAGGAGCTTAATCCCTTATCCACCTTGAACCATACTTCCTTCCCGCTTTCTACGCCAACCGCGCTTTTCCATTGCGCCTTCGCCTGATCAGCCTGAAACTCGAGACTATGTTGATATCCCAGCGCTTAGAGTGTTATTCACTGCCTGGTGCATTCGTGAATATCTGACCATGCTACCGACTTGATTACCGAATGGATTATCGCCCTGCAGACCACCACCCCGTAGTCCGTACTTCTGTCCCCCGTATCACATTTGATCGTTAAACCGTTGCTACCAATAATAATATCTTTGGTTGCCCTATTCCGAATGTTTCACGGAGTTTAAGCCACTTCCGAATTATTTGAATTTGGCAGGAACCGATCAAGACGATTTAAGCTCCCTGAGTCGGGTTTTCAGGGGTCAATTTCCCTCAATCCTCAACTGCCATGACCGACACTTCCCTGGAGGAGAATACATGGTGTTCATGCTTGAAGACTTTCCAGTGCGTCTTTAAAACACTGTTTTAACTTCAACCACTAATCCATGAATCCTTCTTAGCCGCTCTTTGCCTGTGATAATGGTATCAGGAACAACCGAACGTGCTCGATCCATATTTGGGGTCGACCATGCCCGCCTTGTGAAGAACGAATGGACGGAACTTGTGATTTCTGCCAGTATCACGTCTGGTATCGCTTCTTCACTTCCCCTGACTTCAACCGACATCGTGCGTCTAAAAACTCTCCAGTTCCTCATCGTTGCTAACCATCCGGTTTAACAGCTGTCCACTTTGGTCGAGACCTTGTACCCACTCGTCCCGGACGTTATGCGTAGGATCACTACAACAGGATTAGACTTGCTCAAGTCAAACGCCGGTTTACTCTGTCACAGACCCGCTGAACTTATTCTAATACTAGAGGTATTCCGTGAGGAACAATACTCTTATATTGCTCGTTCTGGGCCATTCATCCTTAGAGCTTTTACGCCAGGCTGCGCCAACAACATTGTCTTAGTCACTTCGTAGACCACATTCGTTTTACTTGGTTTCCATGTTAACTCGTTTGTTAATCAAATTAATCCCCTGGAAACTTGCTTGAAACCGTACACTCTTCCTCGATCTCTCCAAGCGTCGTCACTCATCGAGACTATATATTGGAAGGTAGATTTCTGGGTTAAACCGCCCTTACTTTCTATTTCGCCCTTAATCCAATGTCTAACTCTTCTCGCCATCCGCTTTTGCTTGGGTTGACCCCATTCTTCTTTGTCAACAAGCCTACTCCCGAAATCATAATGTCGTTCCTTATTATTGCGAGGAGCGCAAGGTAAGAGCTTATCCTGACCCTATGTCTTCTGAATAATCCTTAGCCCGTCATCTCCTGTTACAACTGTGTTCTTGCTGGATGCAAGTGTACTCCCGATCGTGTCGGTACTGGCTGCCGCGAATGTACTCTCGAGCTTAACCAGGCCTGCGAGTTCATGAATCCCAACTGGTTCTCCCTAAAGCACGCTGGCGAATATGCTGAGTTTAAACGAGCCAACGGTATGTCGAGTCTTAAACCATCATTCTTGCCGACTGCTGTTTAACCAATTTCCTTCAGAACTCTCTCATGATCCTGTCAAGGCCGCCTGTTGGGAGCATTGGAACCAGCTTATGCCGTTCGCGACCCCAATCATCGTCGCCTACGCTGGCTGAACCTCATCAAGACCGCCGTCGCCTATGCCAATCTCCTGGAGAAGGTACCCGTCGAGGTGCTCGAGTGTATCCATTCCATTGTTCTTGACAACGTTACTGGCTGTTCCAATATTGCATCGGTCTTTCGGCTCGCCATTGACAACATCAAGAGGGCTAAGGCGAAGGAGGCTGCTGACAAGGAAGCTGCCGCTGTGAAGGAGAGAGCTGAATTGTCTGCTGTTTTAACCAACAACGGGCGGATGTTGGATTTCACCGAGTTCCGTGCTCTGTTAAACACGTCTGCAGGGTGTCGTGCCTTTAACTCCGCCGTGTCCAGCTCGTCTTCTAGCTCTAGCTCTTCGTCCACCGTTACTTTAGCTTCCATTGATTCCGATCTTATTTTTGAAATGGACCCTTAGGTACGAGTCCTCTAGACAGTCCTCGCTTTACCCTGTATCCTATTCCTATGAATGCGATCGTTTTTGCAGTATCCCTCCTTAAGCCACTGCCTTTGCCTAAACCACGATTTTCTCACAGCAGGTGACATCATGTTCGAGCTTAAACCGATCTCCATCATAAAGGTTTAACCTTGTCCCGATCCACCGATCATTCTGACAACGCTAAATCCCTAAACATCTTGGACCTGGCACTTCCCCTGATTAGCGTCTGTGGCTCCTTTGGTCGCTTCAATAACTCGTCGCAACTTCAGGTTTTAGCAAGACTATGTCTCGTAACCATTTTCGTCTCTACTCAACATCTAACCAAGCGTGCTCTGGTATTTGTCCAAGCCTTTTAATTTGTCTTTGTGGTAAAACCTTGATTCAACGTTCCTGCATCTGGCTGATGCCAGTTGTCATAGATTCCGCTTACGGAGCTCGTTTCGATAGAAACTAAGGTTTAGCAGCTGGTAAAATCCAAAATTTTAACGGCTAAGTACCCTTCTCTCCCCCAATTTTAAATCTCAACTGTCCTCAGTTGCCACGCCGATGCGCGTTTCATGGCAGGGACATATAAAACCTATCGGTATTATACTCCATATATTCCACTTTTCAATTCCCATCCACTCTTGTTCACGATGCCAGGTGTTCCTCTCGGTCCGCAGCACCTTTCGCACAATGCTCTTCATCCTCCCGAGGAGAGGGAATTCGTTCCTCCCCCCGCTGTTGCTGAGTATAAGGTTGCTGACAAGCAGATTTCTCTCCTCATGGCCTGTAATTATCCCCAATTCACTAAACAGCTTGGCCTGTTCGTTCGAACAGCGGCAGTTCTGGTGCATCGCAGTTCTCCACGTCGCATTTTTCACTGATTTAAGCTGTAGAATGCCTTCGAACCCCATAAACAAATCGTCGCTTCTATTAACGAGATCTTCGAAATGTTTACCAAGTTCACCAACAAGTTTCGCCAGTTCTGGGCGCCACCGTCAAGGCACCCCCTCCAGCTATTACCGCTACCATCGAACTCGGGGAGGAATTCCATAAGCTTCGTGTTCGTGCGAAGGCTAACCAGAATTCCCTTCTCGAGTCCGCTCGTGACAAGCTCGTGCCGAGAAGGATGACGCTAAGAAGGACGCCAAGAAGGTAGCTCGCATTCCTTAACTCCATCTCCTCGTTAAACCATCATTATTTCCAGTCCAAACGCAAGAAGCAGGTTTTATCTGCTGAGGTCGTTCGGTCTGACCCTGAGGGCTCTGTCATCCTCGTGGATGAAGACACGCTGGATGACCTCGTCGTACGTCTTATTATTATACACCTCCTTTGTGTATTAACCTTAAACCAATCCCTGAACCTTAGGATGCTCAAGGCGACACGATCTAGATTCCATTGACGCCGACGCGTTCATGGCTGAAATTGATGATGCCAAGAAGGAGAAAGCCCTCAAGGAGAAAGCGAAAGCATCGTCTTCTAAGTTGGCTCCTAAATTGGTGCGCAACTCATAACTCTCCCCTCACCATCCTTAAACCATTCTTTGCTTCTAGCCCAAGATCTCCAAATTAAGCCTCGCGCTGAGACCGTACGCATCTCATACACTTGATTGGCCGTCTTGACCGTTCCTCACCGCTTTTCTCAAGGCCATGAACGTTATTGGCAAGACCGACCCTAAGGAGGCCAACAAGGTAGCTTCCGAAGCGGAGCCCAGCGTTTCGCGCAAGCGTCGTCGTGCTGGGTCTCACTATGAATTTACCGAGGCTAATGACAACCCACAGGGTACGTTATCCTCCGCAATTCTATGTCGGTCACTTAAACCATCGTACTTCTAGGTGAGGCTTCCTCCAAGTATAAGCTTACGCCGCACTTCAAGGAGGGTGTCCTGGAGGCTGCTCTTGAAGCCGTGAATGGGCCAATTCCCAATCTGCCTGATCAAGCACTCCAGCGCATCGAGCTTCAAGCTCGTACGGAACTCCTCTCCACCACCCATCACCTTTCATTCACGCTTGAGTACCACTGCATGCTCCTAGCAGAACACAAGAATTTTGTTTCCTTGCTGAAAGAGCGTAAGCTCGATCCGCTCCACAACCTTCCGGAGGGCGAGTAGGTAATTCCTTCCACCTGTTTATGATTCGATGGGTACTGATTTTGTTAAACCACAGGGATATTATCGAGTTGGCCGAGCGCATGCACTCTATGCCGCCTATCGTTTCCCATGAATGTACCCATACCCCTCATTCCGTTCATCATTGCCCTCATTCTCTTGATGCCCTTGATTAACTCGCTAGTCACTCTTTTTAACCTTTCCCTATCGTCCGAGTTGTTAACCCACAATGCTTTCGTCTGGACTGATTATACCCAGCCATTCTAGTGCATCCTGTCATTACCATAGCTTTATTTAGCCACGTCCAACTCGTATCCTACTATCCTTGAATACATTGTGTGCTGTTCTTGCCTTAAACCAGAATATCTCCGAGATCCATCCTTAAACCAAAGATTTAAGTTCGTGCCCTCTTCGACCGTCTAGGATTTTCAGCGTCAAAAACCGGTTCCGGTTCCAGAGACTCATCTTCTGGTTCCTCATCACTCATATATTCCTCAGATAGCTCGTCAGGGTCAAGTTCCTGCCAGTTCGGTGTTAACCGAATTTTGTGGAATTGCATATATTTACCAAGGTATATATCTGGTTTATCCTTGCGTCGAGCAAGCTTTTCCAAATTCTCGGTATTCATATCAATTAAATCCTCAATTTTCTTGGACAGGTTGAGCTTCTTTCGAGCCTCATACGGAACAATCCTGAATTGTCCAACCTTTCCATGGAACATAGCGACGTTCATTTCACAGCACAGATAGGATCCTCCGCTTGTCCTTCGCATAATAACCATGGGTCCCAAATATTTAGGCGCCATTTTGGAATTTAAGGACTTTTCAACCTGGGTGTTTCGTATTAAAACCAAATCCCCTGGTTGGAAATTATAATCCTTAATCTTATTGTCGTGGACACGCTCGTATCTCCTCACAGCCGTAAGTTTTTCTGCATCAACTCGCTCTCGCATCTTGTCTATATGTTGGATATGCTTGGCCAAGGCTTTCACCCTTAAACCAATAAGCTCCTCAGTTGATATTATATCTTCTGGATATTCTACTAGCCAAGTTGCCTCTTCTATGTCCAATGGTATAGTTGGATGTGCACCAGTGACTGCAAAATATGGAGAACAGCCTAAACCACGTCGGATGGTTATCCGATCTGCCCATATGACTTGGGGTAGGAACCAGTACCACTTCCTGGTATCCCCGCCGGTTGCTTTATACAAGGATTGCCGCATGTCCCAGTGTCCACGTTCAACTGGCCCATTCACCCGTGAGTTATAAGGAGAAATCCTTATTCCCACAATCCTGTATTTAGCACTCAGCCACTTCAGCGCCGCTACAAACTGCCCTGCGTTGTCTGTTACTATCCACGTTGGACAGCCCCATCGACAGATGATTTCCTCTAATAGGAATCTGCCTAGAGTTTCCCCATTATCGGCTTGTATGGCTCTCGCCTCGAGGTATCGACTTAAAGCATCTCTCGCAGCTACTAATAGTTTATAACCATTTGACGCAACACCCATTATCATCACATCTACATGTATCTTCTGAAAGATACTCGGAGTATACGTCACTACTGGTGGGATGCGTAAAAGTGTCTTTTGTCTTGCCTGGCACAGTTGGCATGTTTTAACATACCAAGAAATGTCATTTTCCATTTCTGGCCACCAAAACCGCAGTTCAATCATGGACTTTGTGGCATAGAGCCCTTTATGTCCTAGACTATCGTGCGAGGCTTTCATCATATACATCCTATGGTCTTTTTCAACCACCAGCCTATGCGCAGAGTCCTCCCCTCTTCTATAAAGTCTGCCTTGCTTATCCACGAAGAATTTCCTTGCAAAGTGTACAAACCTTCTGTACTCCCGCTTGGTATAACCCTCAGGTCGTTTTAACGGATTCGCAAACCATTCCTTTAGACGAGAAACCTCTCATCTTGAATCCTACCAGCCTCATTCCGATGTTCCTCTGGGTACGGTTCTCTTTTACCGGCTTCGAACTTAAACTCGGTATCAGGTAATAATTTCTCTTCCTCCTGGATTTGGCTCATTAAATATTGAGGAACTTTTCGGCCATCAGCCGCATAAGCCTCTTTAATTGCTTCATCAATTGCCAGAGTTTCCTGATACGTTTGTTTGCAATCTTGCTGAAACTGATCCATCGAAACCTCGAAGTCTGGTAGAAACTCAAACTCCGGCTCCACTACGTCCTGGAGATAGCCACCCCTTGTGTCAATCTCGTCCTTAAAGTCCTCGAACTCCAATGGTTGAGGGATGTCATAGTCCCACTCATTATGGTCTTCTGGTGGTGGATTATCATTGTACCCTATCCCTGGATTAGGATAATCTGGGTCACCTGTTTGTTTCCTCCGCCTGGACAGTCCATCTGGCGAGAACATCATTCCCCTAACATGTTTAAGCTCGAAATGGAACATGAGTATCTGCTCAATCCATCGATTGATAGTTGCATTAGGCCCCATTCCTGGATTATTCAACATGCCCTTGATATACATGGCGTCTGTCTCAATCACCAGCTTCCGGCACCCTAGTAACCAGTACTGCATGTGAAGTAATGCGCGAAGTAGACCATATAGCTCTCTCTTCGGTTGAGAGAACCTCGCTTCTCTCTCGTTGAGAGGTATAGAGTCGAACTTCGCAAAGAACTTCCTCTTTGGATCTTCTGGGTCTAATTGATATATCTCAATTCCCACAGCCATCCATGAAGTGTCTACTGCCAATACTATGTCGGAGTCCCATTCATAATTCAATGGTTTAAGAGCCCCACAATTCCGTACTGCCAATTTGACTTTATCCATGGATGCTTGCTGTTTTTCACCCCACTCGAACTCAACATCCGCTCTTAAAGGAGTGGTGAGAGGACGCATCATTACGGTGTAGTCCTTGATAAACATCCGCATAGTCCCAACTACCCCCAGAAACTGTCTAACCTCGGATACAGTTTCCAATGCTGGCCATCTCTTGATTACTCCAACTCTATCTTCGGATGGTCTTCTTCCCTCGAAGGAACACATGTGTCCTACGACTGGGAAGATCTCCATACATAATAAAGCTTTTAATCCCGAGAGTGTTGCCCCGCAATATTTCAACCGTTGCACTATCCGATTTAAGTTCCCGAAATGTTCCCACACAAATTGTCTTATTCCAGGATTCTCAGGTATAGTCTCATAAGTCCCATCTGGTCTTAGATATCGACTCCCCGGTCCTCGTACTGGCACATCGTCGATGTATGGTATAGTGATATGTGGTATTTCATCTTTTAATATGAAAGTCACATCATGGTGGAAGATTGGCACAGAATTTGTCCATCCCTGGGGGAGTTTAACTAATCTCAGAGCCCCAAAAGGAGTCTGAAACGTTGTAAAATCCCTAGAAGTCTCTGCTAAATCCCTGTGATCATATCCAGAGTATAAGTCTAGAACTGCACCACACGCTCATCCAGCGAAATGGTTGGCCAACTCTTCCGTTGCCGGAGGGATACCAGAATGAGCAATAGTAACAGCATTCAGAGGTTCTAGGGCGTGGACTAAACAAACGGATTTCCCGTCTTTCTTAATCACTCCGAAAAACTTGGATCTGTAAGAGGCATTAGAAGGTTCATAGACTCCTGCGTCTATTTCTTCTTAATGACTCGGCAGACCTCCTCCAGCTGTCCCCTTGGAATAGGGATACTCTTCTCTATCCAGACCTTGTGTTCAACAACGGGGATATCTACCGGTGGAAAGAAATCATGTCTAAAGCTCCCTCTTTCAGAGTCATCCCAGGCAAAAGCAGCTTCCTGAAGCATCATGAAATGGTGCAATAGTTTACGCTCCTCCAACCATAAGAAATCTCCTGCATGGATTTTATCTATGATTTCCTTCCTGTCAGCGGTATATCTACCCATCGGTGAGTAATCGACTGGATTAGGTATCAACCCTGGCATACCCGTAAGCGGATCACCAATGATTTGTCGCTTAATCCGGTATTTTTCCGGGAAGCTCCCCGTAAACGGGTCTTGTTTTAAGAGCTACTGGTTTATACTTAGCCGCGAACACACTCTCTGTTTTAACGCCTTTATTCCATACCCACGGAGAGTGTTTTAAGTCCTCCTCAGGTGGTCGGATAAAGTCCGCCTTTTCACAGCAAAAACATCGAACATCCGGATTGTATTCATGTTTAGGCTTCTCTCTCTTTGTTTCCTCCAGAGGTTTAATACCCAAATATTCAGGTAACCGTTCATCGAACGTAAACACCTCTGTTGGTCATTCTCCGTCTTTCACATTTTGCTGTTTGGCCGCAGAGACACAACTCATCTAAGAGCATTTGGGCCTGTACATCTCGAGTGAATGCCTCGCTCCCTCGTGATGCCAGCAAATATGCTGTATTAATTTCATCTGCCGTAAACGATTCACCATTGCGGGTTTCCAAATATCCTTGGATCTCTAGTTCCCCTTCCGAGTTAAAACCTAGTTGTACTGCGACCTCTTCTCCTTGATTAATCAATTCATCGAAGGTGCTTAAAAACCCTGTCCATTGGGACGTTCGTTCTCTCTTCCGAGGTTACGACTTGGTTTCAGCAGGTCCTCATCTGGTACTTCCTCAACCGTGGGAACTTTATAAGATCCCCTGGCATGAGTGACCATTGTACTCGTCTTCCGAGTGTTGGGGTCCGTTATAGTTAAGGTACATCCCCCAGATCCATCGTTGTTAGACGAGGATCTAGTCAAAAACCTCAAATGGTCTCCCAACAAAACATCATAGGCAGGTTTTTCGAAAATATGAACTTGCAAATGAACTCGTACCTCTCCGAACTGAAACAACACATTCGTGCCAAACCATAGGACTGCTTCATCTGTCCATTAGCACTCTGCATGAATATCTGCATCTCAGCATCCCATGTTACGCCCAACCTTTCGGCTATAGCTTTTGACATTGACACTATCTGAGACCCACTATCCATCATGCACTCGACCATTGTTTTCCCAGCTATCACAGGGAATATGACCCTTAGTGGCGCCGAAGGAACAGCAACGAACGCTTCTTGAGACAGCTGATATAGCTGTTTTGGCATCTCGTCATCAGGTAACGAGATCATGTATTCCACTGAGGATCCCGCATGATTAGCGATCCTTCAGGGATTCCTTCATCGTTTGGGGGAGCACTAATGGATAAACCATCGATTGGTACAGTTGCCAAGTCGACTGTGTCGTATTCCAACTGTAGCTCCTCTCCAAACAGGTCAGGACCCAAGTCCAGTTCCTGTGCCAGCACACTGTCTACTATTTTTGGTTTAATATACACTTGTCTGGTCTTGGTCGCGTTCCTTTTCAAATGAAAAGCAACTGAGCAACTAACAGCCATCAACTCCTTTGAGAAATTGGAGCTGGCTGGTCGCCACATCAATCCGCTACTGTCTTGGCAATATCTGGGTCAATACCTCGACTAACTAGTCGATAGGCTCGTTCAGCTGGCAAAGGTATAGGTTCATCAGGCATAGCTTTCTGAACCCTGGCCTCTCCCGTAGTGTCCGTTCATATGGTTTTGGTCGAATCAGCATCTGATGAGCTCGCATTTCCCCTTTTGAAATTGTTGCCTTGTTTTTGTCTAATCCAGCGAACGATAACAATAGTATCATATGCCTTATCTCTTCAAATGCTCCATCTTCCTTTTCACCCCAGTGCCATTCAACATCATTCCTTAACAACTCAGTTAAAGGACGGATATATTTAGTGTAATCGCTGATTTTATCCCTAAACCGCCCTATCGCTCCCAAGAAATTTGATAACTCATTCCTCGAGGTTGGTTTAGGCCAATCCTTCAACTTGCTGCCGTTGCACACCAATCTTCCTCATCTGCGAATCTCACTCTCCAGTTGTTGTCCTTGTCTGCTATTGTTGCCGTTGTGCAGTTCTCCGGAGGCTTGGCAACCAGGGATTTTAGGTTTAACCTTATCTGTGGCCTCCTTCCTCGAACTACTTAAAAATTTGGATTACCAGGCCCATCAGACCTAGCACCTGTATGGGTAGCCACAAATTGTTCAGCATTAGTGCCTCCCCTGATGGAATCCACTAAATTGACCAATTGAGCCCAATCCATATTTCCATTGTTCGCTGGCATAGGGACTTGAACAAACTGGGGAACAGTAACAGGAACAGGTGCAGGAGCCGCTGGCGTAGCAATCTGAATCTGGTTAAAGTTCGGGTGAGTCCCTCTCGCAACCGCAAGTTGAACTCGCATAGCCCTCAACTCATCATCGCAGAAATCGTACACTTGGTTAGTTGGTCCCCATTGTTCCCATAGTTATCCTGATTAAATCCCATAGGGGCGTTGACTAGGTTCGAGTCATGGGATGGGCGAACCCTTCTTCTTCCCTTGCCCGAACCAGTAATCGTCAACTCTCTCCTTCTTGGATTTATAGTCAGGGTACCTAGGAATAAGGTTTCCTGTACAAGCTTCATGTACCCATTCTCAACGATGATATATCCCATCTCGATGTGTTCGAGTTTAAAGGGACAATTATCATTAAGTGCTCTTGGTTACAATACCAACAACCCCGATGTCATTAGAGCTATTGTGATTGTAACCTGGGTTTCCTCCAAAACCACCGTTATTCCCATTGTTCCCTGAGGAGCACGGTCATTCCGATTATTATTGAAGTTATTAGGGGCAACCTCCTGATGAGGAGGTCTCTCTCTAACAGTTTGATTAAAGGTCGTCTGTGCCTGCAACGCCTCTAGCTTTTTATCCTGAATGACGAAGCCATCCATCATTTTAGCCGTGAGTGCCGCCATAGCATCGTCCAACGCTTGTTTAAATGTGCAGACGAATCCTCCAATTTTACTTCGAGCGAGGTCGACCGATCTTTATCCTTTTTCTTGGATTAGTCGTCACCATCCCCAGTTTTCTGCCATCTTGATAGCCAATTTAACGACTTCCTCAAGAGGTATTTTATCTCCTCTACGAACTACATTTCCAGCCGGAGGGACCGCAGCATTTCCTCCTCCTGCAGCTGCTGCTGGATTAGTTGCCTGTGGTCCAAACAACTTTGAATGGATCGATAGAGTCCTTATATTACCCGCGAAGGAGTCTTCCAAACAATCGAGGTACATGTCCACCAATTGCCCGTTCTCTATGGCCGCCAGTGCCTTTTTCAACTTCTCTGCCTCACTCATGAACGCGAGACTGAAACGCCAAACAAGCCCTGGCTCCGTGACAGAGATATCCTGATACTCTTCACAGATCTTATCCAACTTCTCCCTGGAACCAACCTTGGCATCTTCAAGTTCCGGGAATAGCTCCTCTATTTCCTTAACCCAGTCCTCGTAAGAACCCGTGGTATAGGATGGCAGCCGCTCCCATTGCTCTACAACATCTTGGTTGCTAATATACTCCAGAGATTTCCCCTTCTTCTCTGTCTCATCTGTAATACCGCCCACAGTTATAATCGTTCCCATATGACGAAGGAACCTCCTCAAGGCCGAGGTGGACTTTCCGTCAAAGGTAGGACTATTCTTGTCCCAAGGGACTGGTATTCTGAAATTCGCAATGTTTGCCATTTTAACTGGCAATGGATTAACCAAAGGTAGGTTAATATGAGGTTGAGCCTGCGGTTGTATAACCTGAGGCTGGGAGATTAACCACTGGCAGGTTAATCTGTGTGTTTAAAGTCTCCAGCCTGTTCGACCTTAGACTATGCGCGTGCGTTACTGTAGAAGTGGGTATAACCCGGTCTTCTTCAGTCAAATGTTGTGAAGGGTTTAATCCTTCATGGGTGTGTCTCTGATCGAGGTGTTTAACCTAAATCCTGAAGGTGTGGATACGGAACCCGATGCAGATGCAGAAGACGATAAACGATGATATGCTTGCTGCCTCTTAGCAGTATGTCCTGCTTGTTCCTCACGGGCTTTATCCGCAGCAGATGTTTTAGCAGTCTTCGTTCCTGAAGAAGAGCTTAAACCAGGAGTGACTCCAGCTTGTTTTGACCTTGAGGTCGAACGAGACGATGGTCTATCCCAAAATGTAGCAGGTAATGTCCCTTGACCTTCTAATGAAGACAGTCAGATTCAGGCTCTGGCGAGACCCGAGGTGGAATGATGAAGTTCTGAACGAGTTCAGAGCAGCAACAATATGATTCTCACTGCCTGTAGCAGATGCGATGAGCCAACCCAAAGTTTAAGATTCCTTAAACTGCCAATATGCGCTTTTAGATTATCCTTGCACGATAATCCTAAAACCAGTAACAATCCAATTAAACTAGTGCCCCCTCGCGGTGGGCTCCAGATGAAAGGGTTGCTCGGTATCTACGACAGGTATACTAGTAAGCTCAGACCCAACGGACAGAATGCAGTAATACACTTATTCCTTAGAATAATGTATTAGACCACAACTATCAACTGAGTACATCTCCTTTCCTCTTTGTTGAATGTCTAGATGATGTCCGACGAGTTACAAGTCTTTAGGACACTTTAGAAAGGTCCAAGGAACACTGTTTAAGTTTTCCTGTTGCTGGTTGCTTTGTGGATTACTCTAAACCGAGCTTTCCCCCAAAGTGTGCAAACTAGCAGAATTAAGACCTTGGGTAAGGAGTGCCCTTTTCTACAAGTGGTTCTTTTTAGATACAAGCTTCTCAGCTTTTGCACACAGAACAACACTGGTTCTGGTAGCCAATAATCCAACAATCCCAATAACTCTGACAAGACCAATAGCTCTGACAAGACCAATATTCCGACGATCCCAAACTCAAATCCAACAGTGGACGTTAATCCAAAGGCAATAATAACTCTTTTATAAACTTGAGACTTTAAACACAAACTCTGAGAGTATTGGTTTTATGCGACAAGTCCTGAACCGGACGACCTGAGACGAGACAGATGCTGTTTAGGCACTGGCTCCAGCAGGGACTCCCAATTCAGTGCTGTACCGCTCCAACCCGTCCTCCTTATATACTGTACACTAAAACTCTTACACTATGGTGATTACACTACTGGGTATACATGTGTTAGTTCTGGTAGCTTAATCGGGTATGCACGTGTCCGCGTTTTGTATAGGATCTACTGATCTACCCCTACGTTTCCGATCGTTGCACGCCAACCTTTAATCCGCCGCATGCTAACTTTAGATTATTAGTTAAAACGCGTCTTTGGTGTCCCCCGAACAGGACCTTTAGATTCTGAAGCGCTGGGCTCTAGCTTTCGATAGAGCCCCCAACCTCCCTAATCTGCCAAGTGGTTACTGAGTTATATCACATTAAGCACCAATCTTAATTAGGAACCCCAATTGGGATTGGATAACATTGATCGGTTTAGTAAGTGACCGGATTAACCGTTGCCGGTTAATCCGTCCCGAGCCGACTTCATCACATGATCCACCGCTCGCGTCAATTACGCAAAGTCCCCACAACAATTGGTTAAACCCATGGTTTAACATAGCCGTCTTTTGGTACGGGCCCTCAGAGTGGATGTTATTTAATATTCCCTGCCTTGTAGGCCCCACTGTAGTCTAAATCCCGACGATCGACTAGTATATAATAAATCCGTTGGTTTAAGGCGCTAAACCAGTATTTGTGTTTCTGGTCAGTCATCCCTTTCGGACGGACTTGCTATGGTCCTTCGTGGGTTAAGCCTATGGATAACCATTTGGGACTCATGTTACCCTCAGATGCGCGTAGAACATAGTAAAATCGCAAAATTGCGCCTATTTCACTAGTGTTCCATTTTCCGGCTTATCATCTCCCCCCATTTTTGCTATTGACCGTCCCCGGTCAACATATTTCTCTGAGTCAAGTACTTGTTTTGGCATGCCAAACCATGTATTTAATTTCCCCAAGGTGTTGCGACGTCTTAACGCGTTGTTAGACGCGTCAATTATCACTTGTTCAATTATACGGCTCATTCCCGTGACCGTTGTGCGGAATGAACCTTATAATTGAATTGAAGAAGCATGGGCGCTAAACCCCCATTCCCATCAAAAGTGATCGACGATCTATTGATAGTCGTCTCGCCGCGGAACCAAATCCGTTAACCCCTGTCCCTTAAGACATTTGGGTTCTCCTCTTCATTTGCTCCTCAACGATACCCCACTTTCCACACTTAACCCAGAAACAACCGTTAGTGCAAGTTGGTTGAACAACTTGGACTATAATTGACTCCGTAAGCGGTGCTAATTTTGGTATGTTTTAACTTTGTTTTATATTGCGAGACTCTGAGTCACGACTTCCAGACCCATTGTCCCTGGATTCTTTGGAACAGTCTGCGCAGCACCGAAGCGTCGTGAAATTTTCAAGTCTGCTTCCGTGGGCGCTGTTTTTACAGGGCGCTGCCTTATAAACCCAAGCCTCTGCTGCGCTTCTTCTTCCAAACCCCCACTGTCTCTTCGCCACTATGTCCTCTCTCCCCTCCAAGAACGTCTCTCCTCTCTGGGCCCCTTCAACCACCGATGCACCGAACAACTTGTCGAAATCATCACCGAAGACCTCGCGCCTCCCGCCATCGACGTTGGACTTGCTGCGATTGCCGCTGCTGTTCCTGCCCTGGCACGCCCTTTCTATTTCTTTCTTCCTATCGCCCATTCTTAACTTGTCTTTTTCAGGACTTCGCCCTCGAGCTCTCCAAGACTGCGTCTCGTCCTCGCGACTTCAAGGCCTTCTGGTACCAAATCAATCTCCTCTTGGACCACGTCGACGAAGTCCCCTCGTCTTGGAAGAAGTACCACCTCAATCTCCCCGTGCGTAATCCCCTAATCCGCTACTGACTTGTTTTAAACCACACGCAGTCGGTCCCGACCGCCCTGCCCAACGACTTTGTACTTCCAGTCCTCCCGCCTCCGGAGGACCTTCCTTCGGCACCCTCGATGGACGCGTACGACGAGGAGGAGTGGTACTCCTTCTCGACCCAGAGCGCCCTCTATTCTCCCAAGGACCAGCGCGAGCAAGAACAACGCGAGCAACGTGAACGCGAGAAGAAGTCCGGTAAACCCGCGAAGGCCCCACCTTCGTCCACCGTCGTCGTCGTTCCTTCGGCCGCTCCGGCCAAGCGCAATACTCGAAGCTCCACGGCGACTACCCCGGCGCCCGCTAAGTCGGTTCGGTAAGGTCCTACACCCTATTCCTTACCCTGTTTTACTGACCCCATCTTTCAGTAAGCGCACCGCGTCCGTAGTCTCCGATGGCAGCGATGCCAATTCAGCGCCTGTAAGTCCAGCCTCCCTAAACCAACATCCTTTCCGTTGCTGACTCGTCTTTTGGTTGTTCGCCAGGACGTGCCCAGCGGCCCTTCGCCCGCCAAACCCTCCCGCGCGCCCAAGAAGAAGGTCAAGATCGACCTCGACGAGGACGAAGATAAACCGGTCGCGTCCACATCGTCCTCGGCTGCCAAAGGCAAGGTTCGTTCTTAAACCAACATTTTATCACTTCGTATTTTTGCTAACTCCTTGCTTACCCTACTTCCTTAGGGCCCCGCAACTCGTTTCGCCAAGCTCACCCCCGACCGCATCAAGAAGATCGCCCAGAACTTGACCGACGTCCTCAACCGTCTCGTCAAGGACAACAAAACCGACTTGGTCCCCACCGAGCTTAGTGAGTAGTTAATAGCTCTGGATTAACGTTTTTCCTAACGCCTGTTCTTTTCTAGACCAAATCAACTTGTTCACCGAGGCCGACTCCGAGTACTTCGTCGTGCTCGTCAAGAAGCGTCCATCCCACGTCTACAAGTTCTCGTCGCACCAACCCGAGACGTCGACCAACCGCACTTCGAGGCCCGACCTCGCGGCGCTTCCGCCCCTCTCGAAACCCGTGGCGCTCATCCCCGAGGAGACGGTGACCCAAGTGAGCTTTGAGAACGCGATTACGGTGCGTAACCCACCTCCGCTTCGTCCATTCTTTACTAACTCGTGGTTTAGGCTATCGACAGCTGTCTGCGGTGCAACTTGGAGCATAAACGGTGCATCCCTCTTGGACTTGGCGCTTCGTGCGCCAATTGTATCAAAGAGCGGTTCCGTTTCTGCGACCACCACTTGACGCTCCAGGAGATTTTGGATTTCCACGCCCGCGTCGCCTCCGATGTCATCGAGGCCGACGATAGTGCGTGTTTATATCCAATTCCTCCTTAAACCGTACTAATTTCTTAAACCACAGAACTTCCGATCTTCATCGCGAGCCTTAACGACGCAACGCTCCGTCTTGCCGCCGCCGCCCAATCTCACGCCGACGCTGTCAAGTCCGCCGAATACTACTTCGCGCAACTCGTTGACTTGACTCGCCGCTCCATCCGCCGCCTTGGCACCGCCGCGTTTTTATCGCGCTTCACTTCGTCCGACGACACTCCGACCGTCGTCCAACATATCAACGCGCTCATCGAGACGTACAACAGGCTGTCTGAGGCAGACCTCAAGGACCTTGACCAGAACGCGCCGTACGACGTCGACTCCGAGCTCACCAAACGCCGTCTCCGTCGCATGTTTATGCTGGACGAGACCGTTTTCGAACCCAAGGGCCCCACCACCATCGACGCCGAGGCCGACGCGGAGACCGACCAAGAGTCCGCTGAGTCTGAGGAGGCTGCCGCCGAGACGCCTGCCCCAAAGACTCCGCCCAAGAAGCCCGTCAGCTCGAAGACCGACTCCGGGAAGGCCAAGGACAAGGCCGCGTAGGCGTAGTCGGTGCACGCTCCGGGTGGACTTCTTTATTTTTCTTTTGTTTTACATACGCAACCACACTCCGTACACTTACTTATTTCGTTGATAAGTAATGTACGTCGAATAGTTTTGTACTCGTCTGATACCGCCGCTCCCCGGTATAAGGGAAGCTTAATCAATGTACTACGCTTTCTTTGACTTTATCTTCGCGTGAATTAAGTATCTCTGAAACTTTTGGATTAAGACTCCTTGCCCCTATTCGGACTTAAGAGCTCTCTTTCCAATCACGCTTAGATAAGCCCACTTCAAACGTCGTGAGAGAACGTCGAATGGATATTTGATAAACCACCCTTGGTTACCTCACTCATCAATAAGCTATACACTTCCATCACTTAGACGACGTTCCTGGTATAAAGGGTTTTAAGTTGGTTTGGAAATTCCTGTCCTAACTTCCTCTTCCCCTTCATGGACCATAACACTCTGCCGCCTTCCCCAGAGATCGCCAGAACCTTTGCCTTGTTTGCTCTCGAAGACCAGCGGGTAAGTCTATTTCTAGCCTTAAACCACCGAATTCTCGTTAAACCAATATTTCCGACACAGCCCTATTATCGCTGTCGTCGTTGTATCGCTCTAAACGAAGAGTGCAATTTTAACGGCTGGGGAAGAGACTGTATCGCCTGCGAGTCCCGACACCACGGAGACTGTGACTACCGCAGCTTGCACTGGTTTCTTCGCCACAAGAACTCCTATGCCTGGGATGCCGAAGGTACGTCTTTCTTAGCCCCTTGGTTTAAGCTCTCTCTTACTGAGGTTTCTCGTTCAAGTGGCCCCGTTCGGGAGGAACCTAATCCCCTACGTCCATCTTGAACCTTACTTCCTCCCTGCCTTCTACGCCAACCGCCGTATTCATGATGTCCGCCTTCGCTTGGTCAGTCTGAAACTCGAAACCATGTTCGACATTCCCGCTCTTAGAGAGCTATTCACTGCCTGGTGCATACGTGAATACTCCGACCATGCTACCGACTTAATCACCGAGCGCATCATCGTCTTACAGACTACTACCCCCGTAGTCCGTACTTCTGCTCCCCGTATCACTTTTGATCGTTAAACCGTTGCTACCAAATAATAATATCTTTGGTTGCCTTATTCCGAATGTTTCACGGAGTTTTAAGCCACTTCAGAATTATTTGAAATCTTGTAGAAACCGATCGAGGTGATTTAAGCTCCTTGACGTCGGGTCTCTAGGAGTCATTCCTCCCTTAATCCCCAACCGTCATGGCCGATATCTCCCTGGAGGAGGAATACGTGGCGTTCATGCTTGAAGACTTTCCAGTGCGTCTTAAAACACTGTTTTTGGTTTTCAACCACTAATCCAGAATCCCTCTAGCCGCTCTTTGCCTGTGACAACTGTATCAGGAACGACCGACAATGCTCGATCCATATTTGGGGTCGCCCATGCCCGCCTTGTGAAGAACGAATGGACGCAACTTGCGACTTCTGCCAGTATCACGTCTGGTATCGCTTCTTCACTTCGCCTGACTTCGACCGGCATCGTGCGTCTAAAAACCACTTCTAGTTCTCCATCGTTGCTAACCACCTGGTTTAACAGCCATACGTTTTGGTCGAGACTTCGTCCCATACCGCGAGCTCGTACCGCTCGTACCAGACGTCATGCGTAGGATCACTACCCACTACGACAGGATTAGACTTGCTCAAGTCAAGCGCTGCGTTTACTCTATCACAAACCCAGCCGAACTTATTCTATTACTCGAGGTATTCCATGCGGAACAGTACTCTTATATCGCTCGTTTTTGGGTCATTCATCGTTTAGAGATTTTACGCCAATCGGCGCCCAACAACTTTGTCTTAGTCACTTCGTAGACCACGTTCGTTTTACTTGGTTTCCATGTTAACTCGTTTGTTAATCGAATTAATCCCCTGGAAACTTGCTTGAAACCGTAACGCTCTCCTTCGATCTCTCCAAGCGTTGTGACTCGTCGAGACTATATATTGGAAGGTAGATTTCTGGGTTAAACCGCCCCTACTTTCTATTTCGCCCTTAAACCAATGTCTAACTCTTCTCGCCACCCGCTTCAGCTTGGGTTGACCCCATTCTTCTCCGTTGACAAGCCTACTCCCGAGATCATAATGTCGTTCCTTATTATGTGCGAGGAGCGTAAGGTAAGAAGCTTATCCTTGACCCCAAGGGTCTTACTGAATAATTCCTCAGCCCGTCGTTCCCTGTTACAACTGTGTTCTTGCTGGACGCAAGTGCACTCCCGATCGTGTCGGTACTGGCTGCCGCGAGTGTACTCTCGAGCTTAACCAAGCCTGCGAGTTCATGAATCCCAACTGGTTCTCCTTAAAGCACGCTGGCGAGTATGCCGAGTTTAAACGAGCCAACGGTACGTTGAGTCCTTAAACCATTATTTCTGCCAACTGCTGGTTTAACCAACTACTCTTCAGAACTCTCTCATGATCCTGTCAAGGCTGCCCGTTGGGAGCACTGGAACCAGCTTATGCCGTTCGCGACCCAAATCATCGTTGCCTACGCTGGTCGGAACCTTATCGAGACCGCCGTCGCCTATGCCAATCTCTTAGAGAAGGTACCCGTCGAGGCGCTCGAGTGCATCTATTCCATTGTCCTTGACAACGTTACTGGTCGTTCCAACATTGCGTCCGTCTTTCGGCTCGCAATTGACAACATCAAGAAGGCTAAAGCGAAGGAGGCTGCTGAAAAGGAGGCTGCCATCGCGAAGGAGAGAGCTGAGTTGTCTGTTTTAACTAATAACGGGCGGATGTTGGATTTCACCGAGTTCCGTGCTCTTTTGAACACGTCTGCGGGGCGTCGTGCCTTTAACTCTGCCATGTCTAGTTCGTCATCCAGCTCTAGCTCTTCGTCCACCGTTACTTTAGCTTCCATTGACACCGATCTCATTTTTGAATTGGACCCTTAGGTACGAGTTCTGTAGACAGTCCTCGCTTGCCCTGTATCCTATTCTATCGAATGCAATCGTTTTTGCAGTATTTCCTCGCCCTTAAGCTTCATCCCCTTGCCTAAAACACGGTTTCTTCATAACTGAGGACGCCGTATTTGGGCTTAAACCGATCTCCATCAATTGGGGTTTAACCTTGTCCCGATCCACCGATCATTCCGACAACGCTAAACCCCTAAACGTCTTGGACCTGACACTTCCCCTGATTAGTGTCTGCGGCTCCTTTGGTCGCTCCAATATGTTCGTCGCAACTTCCGGTTTAGCAAGACTATGCTTCGTAACCACTTTCGTCTCTACTCAACATCTAACCAAGCGTGCTCTGGTATTTGTCCAAGCCTTTTAATTTGTCTTTGTGGTAAAACCTTGATTCGACGTTCCTGCGTTCGGCTGATGCCAGTTGTCATAGATTCGCGTCTGCGGAGCTCGTTTCGATAGAAACTAAGGTTTAGTAGCTGGTAAAATCCAAAATTTTAACGGCTAAGTACCCTTCTCTCCCCCAATTTTAAATCTCAACTGTCCTCAGTTGCCACGCCGATGTATCGTTTCATGGCAGGGACATATAAAACCTTTCGGTATTATACTCCGTATATTCCACTTTTCAATTCCTATCCACTCTTGTTCCCGATGCCAGGCGTTCCTCTCGGACCACAGCACCTTTCGCACAATGCTCTTCATCCTCCTGACAAGGAATTTGTTCCACCTGCCGCTGTTGCCGATGAGTATACCGCAGCCGAGGAGCAATTGTCCCTCCTTATGGCCTGTAACTATCCTCAATTCGTTAAACAGCTGGGCCTGTTTGTTCGGACAGCGGCAGTTCTGGTGCGTCGTGGTTAATCCAACTTTGCATCCTTCACTGATTTATACTGTAGAACGCCTTCGAACCCCATAAACAACTCGTTGCTCCCATTAATGAGATCTTCGAAATGTTTACCAAGTTCACGAACAAGTTTCGCCAGTTCTGGGCGCCTCACAGCGTCAAGGCACCCCGCCCGCTATTACCGAGGCTCTCGAGCTCGGGGAGGAATTCCACAAGCTTCGCGTCCGTGCGAAAGCTAACCAGAACTCCCTCCTCGAGGCCGCTCGTGACAAATCTCGCGCCGAGAAGGATGACGCTAAGAAGGAAGCCAAGAAGGTATTGCACAATCCTTTAGTCCATACTCACGTTAAAGTCGTTTCTCCTAGTCCAAACGCAAGAAGCAGATTTTATCTGCCGAGGCCGTTCAGTCCGATCATGAGGAGTCTGTCATCGTTGTTGATGAAGACACCGTCATGGACGACTCCCTCGTACGTCTTTTTATTATACACTTTCGTGTATTGACCTTAAACCACTCCCTGAACCTCAGGATGCTCAAGGCGACGACGATCTCGACTCTATCGATGCTGATGCGTTTATGGCTGAAATAGACGACGCTAAGAAGGAGAAGGCGCTTAAGGAGAAGGCGAAGGCTTCATCTTCTAAATCGGCCCAGAAATTGGTGCGCAACTTATTATCCTCTACTTTCATCCTTAAATCATTCTCTTCGCGTCTAGCCTAAAATTCCCAAAAACAAGGCCCGCGCTGAGACCGTACGCATCCCATACACCCGTGTTGGCCGTCTTGACCGTTCCTCATCCGCTTTTGTCAAGGCCATGAACGTTATTGGCAAGACCGACCCTAAGGAGGCCGAAAAGGTAGCTTCCGAGGCCGAGGCTAGCGTTCCGCGCAAGCGGCGCCGCGCTGGCTCTCATTATGAATATACTGAAGCTAACGACACCCCACAGGGTACGTTATCCTCCGCAATTCCTCATCGGGCGCTTAAACCATCGTATTTCTAGGTGAGGCTTCCTCCAAGTATAAGCTTACGCCGCACTTCAAGGATGGAGTCCTGGAGGCTGCTCTCGAGGCCGTGAATTCGCCAATTCCCAACCTTCCCGACCGCGCGCTCCAGCGTATTGAGCTTCAGGCTCGTACTGAACTCCTCGCCACTACTCATCGCCTTTCGTTCACGCTCGAGTACCACCGCATGCTCCTGGCAGAACACAAGAACTTTGTATCCTTGTTGAAGGAGCGCAAGCTCGATCCGCTCCACAACCTCCCGGAGAGCGAGTAGGTAATCCCTGACCTCTGCCTTATGATTCGATGGGTACTGATTTAATTAAACCACAGGGAGCTTGTTGAATCGGCCGAGCGCATGCACCCTATCCCGACCACCGTATCCCATGACTGCACCCATACTCCTCATGCCGCTCATCATTGTCCTCATTCTCTCAATGCCCTTGATTAACTCGCTAGTCACTCCTTTTAACTTTTTCCCTATCATCCGAGTTGTTTTTAACAATTCAACGCCTTAGTCCGGACTGATTATACCCAGCCATTCTAGTGCATCCTGTCATTACCGTAGCTATCTTAGCCACGTCCAACTCGTATCCCACTATCCTTGAATACATTGTGTGCCGTCTTCTTGCCTTAAACCAGATTTCTTCCGAGAGCAGACCTTAAACCAATGATTTAAGTGCGCGCCCTCTTTGATCGTCTAGGATTCTCAGCGTCAAAGACTGGTTCCGGTTCCAGGGATTCATCTTCTGGTTCCTCATCACTCATGTATTCCTCAGATAGTTCATCAGGGTCAAGCTCCTGCCAGTTCGGTGTTAACCGAATCTTGTGGAATTGCATATCTTTCCCAAGGTATATATCTGGTTTATCCTTGCGAC
>JARJLF010002966.1:0-25161 GCA_029378395.1 Mycena leptocephala
GTCGGTCCTCCTCCCCACCGCGGCTGCTACGAATACCTCGACGCGACACCCCGTTCTCCACCACTGTCTTTACTGGATACGCCTCCCTTTATTGCTTAGTTTCGGAGTGAGTTCCTACCCCGTTCTGTTATATACCGAGGCTGATCATCATTCTAGAAACCCCACGGTCTTTACATTGCTTGACGCGGCTTCCCTCCGACCTCCCTCATTTCCCTCCGTCCGGTCCTCTTCCCCCGCCGCTGCACCGAGTACTCCGACGCGAACCCTCGTCCTCCCTTTGCTCTGCCCACTGTCTTTTTGGATCCCTCCCTTGCTGCTCGTTTCGGAGTGAGTTATCTTCTCTCCGTTTATCTATCGAGGCTGATTGTTTAGAAACCCCACCGGTCTTTACATGCTTAAATGATCTTGCTTGATTCGGTTCTTATCACGACCTCCCTCCCTCCACCCTCCGCCGGTCCTCCTCCCCCGCCGCGGCTGCACCGTACCCCAACGCGACACCCGACCTCCCTTCCTCTGCCCACTGTCTTTACTGGATACGCCACCCTTTGTTGCTTGTTTCGGAGTGAGTTCCTTCTTCTGCCGTTGTGATCAAGGCTGATTTGGTCTAGAAAACCCACCGGTCTTTACATGCTTGATTCGGATTCGGTTTCCCCCGACCTCCCTCCTTCCCGCCGCTGGTCCTCCTCCCCCGCCGCCGACACCCCTCGTCCTCTCTTGGGCTCTCCCCTCACTGTCTTTACGTACGCCACCCTTTGCTTGTTTCGGAGTGAGTTTCTTTATCTTCTGTTTATACCAAGGCTCATTATGGTCTAGAAACCCCACCGGTCTTTACATTGCCTAAATTATCTTGCTTGATTCGGTTCTTATCACGACCTCCCTCTCTCCACCCTCCGCCGCGTCCTCCTCCCCCGCCGCGGCTGTTACTCCCGAATCCTCCGACGCGATATCCCCACCCTTCGGCTGTATACCCCGACGCGACACCTCAACCTCCCTTCGGCTCTGCCCCACTATTACCTGTACTATTATACCGGCGCAAACTCATCGCCCATTATGTATGTCATCCTCTTTACCATTCCATCCACCGCTAATATCTCCAATTCGTAGGCTGTATCAATAGCCTCTTCGCCAAGATCCCTCGTCCGGCTCGCTCAAACTTGTATCATCAATATTGTCCTCTTGATTTCGTGCTTTCGGGTCTGGTGTTCTGCTTTGTTTTTCTTGCTTTTGTGATCCTGCTCCCCGCTTTGCTTTCGTTTCCAGCTCCAGGATCGGATTGCTTTTGTATGTCTTTTTTTATTTATTCTCCTCTATTATCTTACTGAGTCACGTCGCTCACACAGATTCGGACGACACCATTTTCAGAGCTGGGCTCCTTCAACCCGTCTTTCAAATGCTAGCAAGCATGTCACCTTCGCGTCGAATCAATGCTCCGCAAAACCCCTCAAACCTGTTGTCGAGCCATCTCCAATAGGCCGCTTCTCGCGATTATCCCTTCAATCCGATAACCATCCCCGCATCGTTCATCCATATCTACCAAACGCACTCACAACGGCTGCAAAGCAGGGCCACATTATCCAAATAGGCTTCTTCCGTCAAGACGCAATACCCACCATCATCCGTCCGTCTCGAGACTTCACCTAGGCGTAACCGCTCAAGCTCGACCAAGCACGAAGGCCCTCGAGGGGAATAGACTAGCCGCTCAAGCGAACCTCCTGGTCGAGGATTCAAGTCTCTGCGCTGGGCGCGAGTAATATCGTAGACGTGTGTATATATAAAATCCATGTACCTTGTTCGTCTTCAGTGTACATACCGTGCTCTTCGAGCGAATGTAATAGTCCGAAAACAATTGTTCGTGTACGTCCGCCTTTATCTGGCATCAACTTTACCAGAGCTGCCTCTTGTTCTCGCTCTGAAAAATTCAGGAGTGCATTCTCAAAAAGGAAATAAGTGGCTGTGCATGGCGCTTTTTCCTCCAACTTGCCTCCAACCTCAACGATGCTCTCTCTGGCTCAAGCTTAAAAACCAGTCATTCCGTCGAAGCTGTCGACACAAGCGATGCTGACTGAAGTCGTCTATGCCACGGGATGGAAGGACATGCACTCTGAGTCATTCCGCTCCCAGGTCGGATACCCACCTCAAAAGTCTCTTCTGTTCCAAAGCTTCAAGTTTGCGCGCTTCCATATCCCATCTATGACTGAGCAAAAGCACCTTGGACAATTCATCGACGGTGGCCCGCATCTATTATGGAATCAACGGTCCTCAGAAACTTGAATCCTGAGAACGAAAGAAATTTCGGAACTGGTCGGGATGTTCGGGACGAGTCGACAAGAATCTGCTATTCGCGAAGCAAGTACACGTGCCGTCTCTGACTATACTGAAGGTCGTTTGTCACCTTGAGAGGGTGCGCACGCCCTAGTTCTCTCTAATCGCGATGTCAGACATGGCCAGACCATCTAGTGGAAGGAGTTCCAGCAAAGTATATAAAGGGTTCCCGAAAGGCAGATGTTATCCAACAAATAATTCCGCATTCAAATTTCCCCTCGCCTCATCCAATTCCTTTCTCGCTATCCAACCTCCCCATGTCTACTCCCAAGCTATTCCAACCTCTCCAAGTTGGCGACATGCAACTTGCCCATCGCGTCGTGTTCGCACCTGCGACCCGATACCGCGTCGACGACACCCACACGCCGTTCCCGCACGTCGCAGAGTACTACGAGCAGCGTGCTAGTACCTCTGGAAGTCTTCTCATTTCAGAAGCAACGCTCATCGCACAGAAAGCCGGTGGGGCCAGGAACACCCCTGGAATTTGGTCCGACGACCAGATAGCCTCTTGGAAAGCGGTAGGTACTCATTCAAAATGCCAATTTTAGTCCTTAAATATCATTTTAGGTCACGGATCGCGTCCATGCAAAAGGGTCTTTCATCTATCTCCAAATCTGGGCCTTAGGTCGCGCCGTTCAGGCGGAGATTCTTGAAAAGGAGAACATCACCTGCGTCTCAGCCTCTGACATCCCCCTTCCCGGCGGCCCGACGCCTCGTCCGCTCACTATCGATGAAATCAAAGAATACATGGAGTTATACGCGCAAGCTGCTAAGAACGCCGTCCACAAAGCAGGGTTTGACGGCGTCGAGATCCATGGGGCCAATGGGTACCTGATTGACCAGTTCCTGCACGGCCGAAGCAACACCCGCACAGACGCATATGGCGGGTCGGTGGAGAACCGTGTCAGGTTTGCGCTCGAGGTCACGGAGGCGGTCGTGAAGGCCGTTGGACAGAAGAAGACGGGATTCCGAATCAGCCCATGGGGGACCTGGCAGGGTACGCGACTTACTTGTAATCTTTTGAGTAGGCTAACCTTGATCCCAGACATGCAAATCGACGACCTGAAGCCTACCTACGGCCACCTCGTCACCGAGCTCCGTAACCGCTATCCCGACATGGCGTACCTTCACGCTGTCGAGCCCCGCGCAGACGGCGACGGGACATCGGTAACAATGAAAGAACATCACTCCAACGACTTTTTGCGCGAAATCTGGGGAGACAAGCCCTTTATCAGCGCCGGGGGCTATACACGCGCGAGCGGCATCGCCGCCGCGGAGGAGAAAGGCGACCTAATTGCTTACGCCCGGCCGTATATTGCCAACGTGAGTTTTCTTGCTGGGGAATTCCGCATGTCTAACTGAAGCATCATCCCAGCCTGACCTGCCATACCGCCTTATCCATGACATCGCGCTCGCTGTCGGTGACCGTGCGCTGTATTATGCGCCAGGGAGTGTCGATCCGAAAGGATACACAGACTACGCTTTTGCTTCTCCTATTGTTAAAGCGCAGGCATAGTTCTTCTTAGTTGAATGAGCTCGGTAGAAAATGATTATTGTACTGTAATATTGATAATAGAAGGAATGGTTCAGAAGGACGACTAGCATCAATTTTTCTGAATTTGTTATTGTCCGACTCGGACAAACTGCAGCAAAAGATTCAAACGGCCGTACCCGACGAACTCCACCTCTGCTACTCCAATTTTGGGACTCCTGGAGCATGTTGTTTGCATCGGCGCTGTCGCGGAGGGCCTGGAGACACGGTGAGGGGCATCACTGTAATACGTATATATACAAGCCACAGTCGCGAGCGCGCGTATTTATTTTGACGCATCAACTGTATAACACTTGCTGATACCGACTCAGATTGAGACTAACACCTCGACCCCTTCAAGACTGCCGTGTGGAGCGTACGATGGGGAGGCACGTACGCTGTTTGCAGCCAAGCCAGAGACGGACGCAGCAGTGGTGCTTCATCTACCTCTACGACATACTGCTGCGAGCTCATCGACGATGGCGTGCCCTCCCTGTGGCAGAAAAATTTGACACGGCGTTCCTCTCACCTCATCGCGATTTTGACAGATCGCTTGGCAGTGCTTGTACGTACTCGTACAAGGCGAATAAGTGCCCAAGTGAACAAGCCGACAAGCTATGTCCAAATTTAGACAAGTTTTTTGGTGATTCGTTCCGAATCGTTCGACAAGCACCAGAAGTCATCAAGCGCGCGCGGACAAGTAGGGACAACATATTCAAGCGGGAACAAGGACAAAAGTAGAGCAGGAAAATATGTGAATTATGTGAATATACATAGGATAGGTATGGTAGATGAAGAGCAGCAAAGTGCAAGCAAAGAGCTTGTGCGACGAGTTCCAGGCTTTCTTTGCAAATCGATTTCGCAGACCATCATACAAACGAGTTTTTGCATGAATTGTAGTAAGATTATAATATATTCATCTGTTTACTCGCCCTGGTTGGTGGGCTCGGCTACCTGTCGAGACTTGTCGCGCTTGTCGACAAGCATTGGCAAGTCGAAAAGTGCCAAAAGGGGAACAAGTAATCTGTCAAGTCACTGATGCTCACTGATGGAGCAACCCAATGAACGAGCTGCTCATGATTATCTCTGCGCATCTCTTGGCGACGGACTCGCGACGGCCGAGTTCTTTCACGCGCTGGCCAAGGACATTTGGAAGGCGGAGTTGCGGCTGAGCCAAATAAGGTCCGAGTCCTTGCGGACGGATTTGGCACAAAACCCTGAGGACGGAACACACCTAAAATAGAAATATTTCCGTTAGGAAAAAAGGCACATGTAAAGTAGAACTGTTCGATACACTTTCAGCTTACCGGAAAGTGTATCATTCAGATCGCCTTTCAATCAGATGAAAAATATAGATTTAATCGTACTTTTCAGATTAAAAGTAAACAAAGAAATTACTTTGAAAGCGAAAGGTGCGCGGAAAGTTGTTCTTTTAACCGAGATGAATGCCACGAGGAAAGATGTAATTTTAGCGCACCTTTTAGTTGCCGGAGAAATCACGACTTTCAACAAAAGAAGAAAGGTCGGCTGAAAGTTGATCTTTCAGCCGACCTTTCCCCGAAGTTGAAAGAAAGACTTTTGTTTGTGGAGAAAGCCGTACATAAAGGTAAGCTTTCCGTGTTGCTTTCACCTGAAAGGAATGATAACCTTTCAAGTAAAGGGAAAGCCAAAATTAATTTATATCTTTCCGCGCCGCTTTCAGATGGGCGGAAAGACATATTTTCTCAATTTCGGAAAGCCGCGAGGAAAGCTAAACTTTCCATGACACCCTGGGGTGCACCTCAGGGTGTACCGGCGGGTGCAACCAAAGGTTCACCTTCGGGTGCACCTCGTCGAGCAAACCTTAGTTGTCTTCAGACACCGTACATAGACGCATAGTATATATATTGTGGATACAATGATTAGGAACATCAACACTATGTAAACATGGGGTCTGTGTGAACAGAATCCCGTCCGCGACTACCTTGAGATGATCGATGAGGTATTCGACCAGAACACAGAGGGGAAGAAGGGTGCGCACCTCAAGTGCGTACAGCGCCACTAACCGGATCGACTTCTTCCCGCGTACTCGAGCCCTGTCTGTCGGCGCCGGCGTCGGCGGTGCAGGCGCAAGCGTCAAGTATGAGCTTGTTCCTGTGGGCGACGTCCCGCCGGAGATCATCTCGATCACGGGCTTGTCGAGGTCGTGCTCGGGGAAGAAATCCTCGAAATCCTCGAGGCGCTCGTACACGTCCTCAAGCCTGCGCAATATTGATTTGGGCCGTTCTGCCGTCGGCGCCTTCTTCCATGTGCCCCTATCACCCTCATCGCTGTCCGACTCGTCCGACCCAGTGGTGAGCGTCGTGCCACTCTAGGAAGGCATAAACGTGCGCGTCTCGGGCATGAGCGTCGCCGACTCGGACTGGATAGAGCGCGCCCGCCTCTCGCGGCCGGCGTTGATGGCAACTGAGTACCGTGGTGTGCGCGCGCAAAGGCGTCCCCCTACACCGCACCTTGGCCGTCACGTCGCAGTCCTTCCGGTTGGTGGGGTCGAAGTCGGAGTCCGGAGAGCCGTGAGGGGGATGGCCGTCATCGTCATCCGTCGCACGCCGGCGAGGCAAGTGCAGGGCGTGGAGAGCGGGGCGAAACGGTGTCGTGGTAAGTCCTGGATCCAAATCTATCCATCCAGCTCTGCCCATCCATCTCGCAGGTAGCACTGGCCACCGGGGTCTCGTCCTATTGAAACACGACGTCCAGAAAAAATTGCGGCTCGGCGGGGGACGACGCTGAGCGGGAAAGCCGGCGCGCTGAAGAAGGCGGCGCGGGGCTGAGGAGGCGGGAGGGAGAGAATGGAGGTGAGGGTGTCACGAAGGGAGAGAGTGCGGTGAGGGTGTCGCGGAGGGCGAGAAGAGAGGTGGCGCAGGAGATATGGTGAATTTTTTGGCGGACGGCGAGGAGAACAGGCGCGGGTCCATTTCTGCACGAACATGTCAGCCACAACCACCCTCGCGCTGGGCGAGAATGCGTACCTATTTGCTTTCAGGTGCGGCGGCCTCTCCCATGCGTATGCAGAACCTGCATATCGGCGGCGGACGCGGATCTGGGTGCTTGGGGGCGCGACGTTGTCGCCAACGGTGGCTCGGTTCGGGGAGAGCAGGGGCGGGGGCGGAGGCGAGGGGACAAGGATGTCGTACTTGTCATAGAGCAGGGAATGCGCGGGAACGGGGAGCTGGAGCGGGACGGCAGCGAGGAGGCCGAGCGTGTCCACGGTCGAGGTCTGCGTCGTAACCCAGCGGTCTCCGGCCGCAGGTTTTCCGCTGGTGGACGAGACGGATGGAGCTGGAGAGGCGGCGCGGCGGGGGATAGGGGAGGATGGTGCTGGTGGGGGAGGAGGGCGGCAGACGGCGGGGCGGGGGCTCGTGGACGCGGGCGGAGGCGTGGGAGACGAGCAGCTGGAGCGAGCGCTTATCGTCGCCGATATCGCGGCAGAGCTCGAACACCTGCGCGTCGGACAGGGCGTCGCCGATGGCGAAGCTTCCGATCTCCGTCCTGTAGATCGAAAAGTGCGCCTGGTCCTCGTCGGAGATGTTCAGCTGGACAGGAACAGAATCAGATTAAAAGGAGATAATGCAGGGCGAGGCACGCACCTTGGTGAACTGGTCGAAGCGCATGGCGTCGTCAATGCGCGGCTGCGCGGTGCTGGCCGAGATAGCGGTAGGTGGTGGGTCTTGTTGAGGAGATAGAGGTGCTGGCGCTCCTCGGGTGTCGCCTCGTTCCCTTAATAAATTGTGTGGAAATTGCGCTCGAGCACCGGCGACGTGAGTGGTTCCCTCCCATCGCTTTGGTGTCGGTCTTTTTCCGCGCGCGGCGCGCCTGGTTGTCCATGATGTGCACCAGCTCAAGTTTCTTGATCACCCGGGCGAAGGGGATTCGACGGTCGTGGTGTGGAGGTAAGAGGGTGGTGATCTTGTCTGTGTGTCCTTGCGTACAATTGCGTATTACTGTGTACCCTCTGCATTCCTCAAGCAGGTATCGTCTAAAACACACAGAGGTGAGTGATTATGGTACCTTTTGCAGTAATATGGGGCTTACTGATGTAGAGTCTAGTTTCCTATGCGCACATACACCGAGGACGACGTCGAGGCCGCATTGAAGACTCCCCCCTCCCCAAGCGATGGTCCGGGGAAGATTTACGGGCTTCGCGTGAAACACCCGGATGGAACAGTGGTACTGAAGGTGGGGAGGAGTATCGAGCCGGAGCGCCGCACTGGAGAATGGGAGTGCCAGTGCTGGAAAGATGAGATAGAGTTGTTGTGGGCGATACCGACCAAGTATGCGACGAAACTGGGTGAGTGGTTTAAAGATAACGATGTCGGACACTGATTGGGATTCAGAGCGCGTTTCCCATCAGTTTTTCAAGGCCAAAAACGGCTGGATGACCCCAATTCAGTGCGAGTCTTGCCGGCGCCGCCACAAGGAAAAGTTTTGGGTTGAGCTGCTTGGAGGGTGGGACGAGGCGAGGAAAGGGGTGGAAATGTTGGCGAAGAAGATGGAGGATCGAGGGGAATAGATTCGTGCTTGCTTGTAATTTTTTTTTTTGGCCGGGTATACAAACTGCGGGGCTTTGGTCCGAACGCTTTCCATTAAATGATTCGTTATTGAAATGAACAGTTCACGCCGTCCCCGCTATCACCGCTGACGGCCTGGCGTCGTCGAAGTTATTCGATGTCAGGGTACCGGGTGTAACCCTAACCCTAACCTAGGACCTCGAGTCTCCGCATTCCCCCAAGAATGTATCGTGAGGGCAGACGGCGAGGAGGACGGCGCGAGCAGCGGAAACCGCAGTGGGGACGTCGGAGGGCTGGGGTACAGGGCGCTGGTCCGGAAAAAAATGGTGCGGCGGATGTGGGGTAGGGATAACCTGAAAATCCAAGCATCAGCTCGGTTTGTAGCGGGCGGGAGGTCGCAGCGACTTACCCAAAGCTAAACGTAGGGGTTATACGCCGCCTCCGGGAAGCCTGGGGCCGCTGAGATTATAATTGATAGAGCTGGATGGGAATATGGTCAAAAAGCGGAAAAATCGCTTACAAAAAAAACTGACCTCCGGCAGTATCTCGCAACTCAGGAGGCACGCGGGGAGCGCGGCAAGAATGTTAGAGTCCCATTGACCGCCTGTCGCGGTAGACTTTGCGATAAAATGTCGCAAGTCCGCAAATCTGAAAATCGAAGCATCAGCTCGATTTGTAGCGGGTGGGAGGTCGCAACGACTTACCGGAAGTTTGACACGCATGTCATACGCCGCTCCCCGGAGCCTGGTGTTGCTGAGATGATAATTGATAGAGCTGGATGGGAAAATGGTCAAAATGTGGAAAGTCGGGTCGTAAAAAAAACTAACGTCGGGCTGGCTCTCGCAGCTTAGGGGACACGCGGGGCGCGTGGAAATAATTTTAGAGTCTCGCTGATGGCGTATCGCCGTGGACTTTGCGAAAAAAATGCCGAAAAATATTTCAATTCGAAAAATCTGAAAATCGAAGCATTAGCTCGATTTGTAGCGGGCGGGAGGCCGCGGCGACTCACAAGAAGCTCGACGTGGATACTATGTGCTGCCTCCGGGAGCCTGAAGTCGCTGAGATCATAGTTGATAGAGCTGGATATGAAGATGGTCAGAAAGTCGAAAACCGGGTCACAAAAAAAATGACCTCGGGAAGTCTCTCGCAGCCCACGCGGGGAGCGCAGAGGTGATTTTGAAGTATCATTGACAGCCTTTCGCCGTGGACTTGTGAATAAATGTCGGAAATTATTTAAAGTCCGAAAATCTGAAATTTAAAGCATCAGCCCGGTTCGTGGCGGGCTGAAGCTGGCGGCGACTTACCAAGAGCTCAGGGTAAATGTTTGACGCTGCCCCCGGGACCCTGAAGCCGCTGAGATCGTAATTGACAGAGCTGGATGGGAAGATGATCAAAAAAGTGGAAAAAAAGCGGGTCAGAGAAAACTGACCTCGGGCAGTCTCTCGTAGCCCGGGATACACGCTGGGAGCGCAATGGGATTTTGTGATCTTATATTAACGGCTTCCCGCCGTGGACTATGTGAATGAATATCACAAGGTCAAAAATCTGGAAATTTAAAGCATCAGATGGGTTTGTAGTGGGATGACAGTGGCGGCGACTTACCAAAAGCTTCAAGTATATGCTATACGCTGCCTCCGAAAGTCTGGAGCCGCTGAGATGATAATTGACAGAGCTGGATGGGAGGATGGTCAAAAAGTGGAAAAAGGGGGTCGCAAGAAAAAACTGACCTCGGGCAGTTCTCACGGACTACAACGTACGCGCAGGGAAACAGCACTGACTTGGGCCTCGAACAGCCATTGAGACCTGCGCTGAGCGATCTACACTCAGGGCGGGTCAAAGTAAATGATCGAGGGTCACAAGTTTGAGAAAGGTTGATGGTGCTGGTGAGCGCCGAGTAGCCAGAGGTTGGAGAGAGTAAACGGACAGATCCTGGAGCTTGAGAGGCGTTTGGAACCTCGCCGAGCGATCTACACTCGGGAGGGTCAAATCAGCGCGAGGGTCACAATTTTGGTCCAAGGTGGCTCGGAAGCGATGAGCGCGACAACTTTGACGCTGGACGCTTTCTTCAACGGGCAACGAGCGATCTACACTCATTGACCATGGAGCTCAACGGGCAACGAGCGATCTACACTCGTTGACCGTGGAGGTCAAGATCAAGCCAGGTTGTCACATGTGTCACAACCCTGTGACCCTCTTACTGACGTGCAATATTAATACCATAGAGTTAAGAAAATCGATTATGCAGAGCTACTTATTATATACACGGGGAAAAGTACAGATTATACATGTATTCGTAGCGATGTATTCGTAGCGATGTATCAGTGAAGTTCGTTTTACACACCAGCAGAGGACGACGACTTGGGTTCACCAGAAGCGATTAGATCTCGAACGATGCTGTCCGCAACCACCTCGTAACCGAGCCAGCACTTCTTGACTTCCTTCTTGAACTTCAAGTTGTGCCTCCACTTAGTTTGGGTTTGTGGAAGGTAAACACCTTTCGCGAAGTGAGCCAGACGCTTCGCAAAGAAATCGTTCTCGCATTGTGGCGTCCACCACGCCCCATCGAGGTTTCCGCGCGCCCAGGCATTCGGTTTGGGCCACCATGAGACGGTACTCGTCTGGTCGTCAGTATCGTTCCCTCCTGTCTTCTTTTGGCCTGAATCAATAAATTAGCAAGTGAGAAACGACACGGATAAGGTTACATACCAGTCCAAGGTGATAAACACCGCACAGAAGATCGATTTCACGCTCGGAAAGCCTGTAGTACCAGTACGAGTGCTGGGACTGTTCGTCCCACAGGCAGTCACCGACATTGTAGATCTCCTCGTCGAACAAGCGGAAGAAGTCCTCGTCCGAGACTTCTGACCTTGCCAACCGCGCTATTACCCCGCCATACTGTAAGGCGATGCGAGCGCGGGGAGTGTGGAGGAACTGGAGATCGCGCTGGGTAGTGTACCCATTGTAGTCATGCTCGTCAAACGTATGTTGGTGTGGGCGAAACCCTAGACCCGAACTGGTGTCCGCCTTGAAGCCCTTGGGATGAAGACGCCCAACTGGCTTGGACGCCGGCATGATTTCGGCGCTGGCATAAGCCAGCCAGAATGGGATACCGCGAGCCACAAAGTGTGCCGCGACGTCCTTGATGGTTGGACCCCACTCTTGACGGATCACCTCTACAAGGTCTGTCGCTCGTGGGATCAAGAGCACCTCGCTTCCGATCCCGCTGCCGATTCGGCGAAGCACATAGTACCAAGAGCACTCCGACGGGTTGCGCATGCTTTTGAGACACTCTCGACCAATTTGGAAAGCGAGGATCGTCGGGAAAAAAGGTGAGGCTGGTGGTAGTCCAGGAGCGCCTGGTCGATAGAATTGGCCGAGCGCCCCCATGCACTGTCCAAAAAAAATAGCCAGCGTATTCTCTAAGCCTTTCTGCGACGCCATTTGGTGGGTGATGTTTGGAATGCCAATCACATTGGCCAGGTGGGCGGGTGCGAGACATTCTGCAGGCGGATCACGAGCGACAAAAGTGTCGGGAGTTGAAGGCATCACGAAACCAAACCGCTTCAGGAGGCTGTCCGAAAGATTTGCGGCGATCGACTCGTACTCGGGCTTCTCAGTTCTTGGAGTCAGACCGAACTTCATGTAAACTGCGTTCACGCACTTCCTCGAGGCTTGGGCGAGGTTGCGAATTGGTGGTATGTCGGACTCTGTGAAATCTGGACCGAGGTCTTCATAGTCGAGGTCCAAATCGACGCCTCGACGTCGCGAGGGTGCTGTTCTGGTACGACTTCCATGTTGGTCACGTCCGGAGGTAGTCGTGATTCCATATCGATGTCTTGAGGGAACACCGGATCCCCAGGGTCCATCTCATTGTCACTGTCATCGTCAGCAGGGTGGTCAAACCTTCCCCAAATGCTGGGTTGTTATTCTTGAAAAGGACAAAGATCCCATTCATTGTGAAGGGGATCGAACCGACGCTCTGGACCTGGATATTCAGACCAGAGATCGGCGAACTCCCCTCGAGTTTGGGGTTGGCGAATCCAGTACCCATTCTGGTTTCCCAGAGAAAAACAGAGGCCTTTTTGGGGACCGCACCCAGTTTCGCGTTGTCTGCGCGCGAAGTGCGTCGTTGCCGGTCAGCAGAGCTCTCATTCGCTATCTTTTTCAGGTTCGCCTCTCTTCGTCGAATGAAAAAGGCTTGGATGGTCTCGTTGGGCTTTTGCCGGCTGTTTTGGGGAAGGGGAGGGAAGGGAGCAGCCGGGACAGCTGGCGCGGACGACTCATCGCTTGAAAGAGGGGGAACCGCCGCGACAGGCGCCGATACCGGTGTGAAGGGGTCGCGATACCAAACCCAAGACCTGTCGTCCAAAGCCCATCGGCTGAACTTCATCTTTCCATCCCGCGAGGCAAGGTATTCCAGCTCCTTCTTATCGGGCACAAAGTCGTGAAGTGCCTCGGGAACGTCGTCCGTGCTGATTTCTTTCGGTAGATCCCCCAAGAAATATATATTGGGATCGGGAAGTTGGAGCGGAGAATGGAGGCGAGCAACCACTCGACTTCTGCACGCTGCTCGCGCTCTTCAGGACGGAAATCTGTGGGCTTTTGAATACAATACAGCGTTCCGACGCGTTCAACGTTCCATTTTATTGAGTCCACCAGGTAGTCCAAGAACATTTGATGGATTTCTGTCTTCTCCACGACCTGCTGCCGCCAATCCGGAGGCTCTTCACTTCGACTCCGCGCCACGCTCTCCTCAGATTGCATGAACCAAAGCCCCATCGACACGTACCCCAACAGGGGTAGGAAGTTATCTATGGAGTACCATGCACCCCGCGCGCCGCCTGCTCGGTGGGGTACTTGCGCAGGAACTTGAAGCGGCCTGGGAAGAACCTAGGGTTTACGAGCCTTTGCAACGCGCGCTGGGGCGCCAACTCCAACATCGCGGACCCCACAGCACGGAGACAGTTCTCCAAGTTCAACCAGGCATCAGCGACCACAGGATCAAGGCGAAACCCGTCGTTTCCGTCCTCGACAATGGGCAGGTTGTGGCGAGAAAAGTCCAAAGTTTTGAACAACGGACTGCGCCACGCACGGTACTTCGGAATGAAGAGGACGTATGGAAATTGGTACGACAGATACCGTGGTTGGTGGAAGAGGGGAATTCGGGTATTCGAATCAAGAACCGGGGCCTGCAGGGGGCTAGGGGTATCAAGCACGAGGTCGGGAGAGCCGCTGTGCACGGTGTACAACTGCTGTTTGCAGGAGTAGTGCCCGTAAAGAGACCCCGGGGGCTGGAAAACGGTGAGTATCAACTCCCACTTGGGTCAGCGGGCAGACACGTACCAAACCAGACGACATTGAAAAAACAGAGACCCAGACAGACAATACAGAGCGTTGATTAGGGCGCGATATCACACGAATTGCCTGGAGATTCACTCCAGGAAATCAAAAATTATGCTAATGCGCGAGGGTTGCTTCAATTATGCGAACGCGCGAGGGTTGCTTCAGGGATATTTAATTGTCGAGAGATTTACCCTCGAGAATTGGGGTGCAGGTATACGATTTCCGAGCGATGTACACTCGGAAATCGACTTTGGAAGAGGATATTTAATTGTCGAGGGATTTACCCTCGAGAATTGGGGTGCAGGTATACGATTTCCGAGCGATGTACACTCGGAAATCGACTGCTGTGGAAAGAAACAAGTCGTGATGGTCACGAGGTCACGGGTCGGGTTACAAGTCACGGCGGGTCACCGGCTGGCTCAGTAACCGCAACTTCCGCCCAAACCACCAAGTCCGTTTTGTTGGGTGCTTGTCGCCCAACAAACGCCTACTGCTCCTTACACTCTACAACGATGGCGGCCACATATTGAGTGCAGGTCACTCGATATGTGCCTTGCTGTCGCTGATAATTTGGCCAATTTATTGGGTGCTTGTCGCCCAATAAACGTCTTGTGCGCCGTGCTCTCCATAGCGCTGGCGGCCATATATTTGCATTTTTTTGCAGCCAACCCACCGTGTTTCTGGTGTGCTTGCCGCCCAGCAAACGCCCTCTGCGTCTTCAAGTTACTACAACCTTTTAGCCAGCACCGCCGTGTTTCTTGGGTGCTTGTCGCCCAACAAACACCCTGTGCGTCTTACTGGCTTGGGACGGAGCTCATAGAAACCTTACTTCTTACTCGATTTTTTGCATATTTTTTTCCTGCTCAATAAATATGCCTTTATAATATCGACGTCCGTGAGGTGTCACGCCACAATGTCACTCTTCTCTTCCTCCTCACCAAGTGTAGATCGCTCGGTGGGGCAGGTTCTCGAGGGCGGATCAGGCTCAAATTCAAAGGCTCTCTTCACCTCCCCAAGTGTAGATCGCCTGGGGTGGATCGGGTTTAACATTTCAAAACCAAAACCAATCTTATTCGCGTTCTACAAATCCCTTCTAATCGAATCTAAATACACCACCGAAAGGCGTCTCAAGCACGGCAGCACATGGCGTACACGAAGTAAGCAACGAGGAACGCGAGTATCACCAGATCCAGATGCCAGGACCGTCGTCGACGACGACTCCGGGCGCCTTGAGGCGCCTCTCCACGACGAAGAGGAGTGTGAGGACGATCATCTTGCCCAGGACTTGCTGGGGATCCTCATCGAGGTTGTTATCGCGGTGGACGATCTCGCCCACGTTGTGGTCGGGGACGAGGACACCGTCGGTGGGAACGGCGGCGGGGCCCACACGCATGCGGTCGCGAACGACGATCTCGCGCGCGTTGTGACCGGGGAGGGGGGCGAAACTCGCGGTGGTAACGAGTGGATCGGAGAGGGCCACACCGTCGGCGTTGTGGTGGGAGCCGTCGATGTTGCGCAAGACACGCATGCGGTCGCGAACGACGATATCGCCCGCGTTGTGACCGGGGAGGGGGGCGAAACTCGCGGTGGTAACGAGCGGATTGGAGAGGGCCACTCCGTCGGCGTTGTGGTCGGAGCCGTCGATGTTGTGCAAGACAAAGGGGGCGTTCGCACGCATGCGGTCACGGACGACAACTTCGCCTGTGTTGTGGCTGGGAAGGGGGACGAGATTCGCGGGCATTCGGGTGGAGGATCTGTCGAACCCAATGACAATGACTAGGTTGTTTTCATCGACGTCGGGGCCCAGGCGGAGTCTGAGGCGGACAACGGTTTCAACGCGGGCGGGGTCAACGCGGATGAAGCGACGCATAGAGTTGTTGTTGTTGTTCATGGTGGTAGAGGCTTGGGGCAGGGGGTGGTGGGTTGTGGCGCGGAATCGGAAACCAAGGTACATATATATTTCTGACGCACAAAGGTCGCTTAGATGCTAAGAAAGCCCATTATTAGGACCGCGGCCTCGTGGCATACTTCTTCCCATTCAGGTTTTGAGTTCCCATTGAGGTTTGGAGGATAAAGCAAGAAAGCAAGGGTTGGCGGTAACCGTTTCTTTCAGGTATATTTATAGACTTGAAAGACCCTCGTTTATATGCCTGACCCTCATCTTTAGCTCCTCAAAACCCTCCTACTCCTCCCCACGTCGCGTCCTCTCTCTCCCACGTCGCGTTCTCCCCACGTCGCGTTCTCCTCCCCACGTCGCGTTCTCCCCACGTCGCATTCCTCCCCACTTGCTACCTTTGACGCATAGTCATGCCCGACCGTCGCAGCACTTTCATTGTTCCGACCACGGTCAGTGCACATTGAATTTCGTCTGGAAGATCGAGCTGACATTTATCTTACCGACTAGGCACCCCAGAAGACGTTACGCTCTCGCCACTATCCGACCTTTCAGACGCGCGCCCGCTTCGTGGGCCTCAAGGTCTCCCTTTCTTCCCGCCGCCGTAACGCGAAGTACCGGCCTCACATCGAGACCATCCACCTGGACGCCAATGTGAACCCCCACCTTCACGATTTTGACGTGAGGCTCGTCCACGGCCACAAGACTTCCTTCTTTAGGATCTTCCTCAAACGAGGAAAACGCATCACTGCTAACCAGCACGCCGTTGCCAACGGGCTGGTGGGGGAGATAACGATAATGCGACTGTCCGCCTCCGACGGTACCACCCTCATCAACGCCCGCTCGACCGACGGTCCTATCATGGACTTTGTTCTTTCCGGGTATGCTGTATTCGATGCGGACAGTTTTTTCTTTGTGCTGATATGATTTATACAGAGCCCGAGCCCGCATCCAAGGCTTCCAGGAGCCGAAACGCAATGCCCTACTCTCCTTAAACTAAGCCGTCCTACGGCTTTCTGTGGCTCGCCGTAATGTGCCTCGGCGACCGTCATCATCGTTTCCGTGTCTCGTCTCAGTACATGTGTCGTCTTCGTATTTCGTTAGAACTATTTTCTGATCATCTTCCATACATCGTATTTCTGTTGTGTGCGTATCCATAGAATTTCAAGGTCTCGTTTACGATTGTGATTGAAAGTCTGAGTGAATAAAATATAAAATATATTCAAGATAAAGTGATATACTAGACAAAGAGCATCGTCAAAACAGCAATGAGGTGTTGGGGCGCTGGTCCTGAAAAAAAAATGCGGCGAAGGGGGAGCGGCGACCTGACGTAGATGTCATACTCTGCCTCCGTGAGCCTGGGGCCGGTGAGATATAGTTGATGTAGCTAAATATGAAGATGGTCAAAAAGTCAAAAACCCGGGCCACAAAAAACTGACCTCGGGAAGTCTCTCGCAGCTCACGCGGGGAGCGCGGTGGTAATTTTGAAATATTATTGACGGCTTTTCGCCCTGGAGTTGTGAATAAATGTCGGAATTGAGTCCGAAAACCTGAAAATTTAAAGTGTCAGCTCGGTTTGCAGCGGGCGGAAGCTGGCGGCGACTCACCAGAAGCTCAAGGGAGATGGTTCACGCTGCCTCCGGGAGCCTGAAGTCACTGAGATCATAGTTAATAGAGCTGGATATGGATATGGTCAAACGTGGAAAAATGCGGGTCACAGGGAACTGACCTCGGATAGTGTCACGCAGCTTGGAATGCACTTGGGGAGGGTGGCTATACTATTAAAGTCTTAGTGAGGCAATCCCGCCGTGGATTTGGTGAAAAAATGTCGGAAATTATTTGCAAGGTCGCACGAACCGAGTTGCCACTGCTTTTGGGACTGGTATGTCACATAAAGGGAACATCTTGAATAGGAGAATCGGCATTCATCGTAGCAAGTCTAGTTCTTTCACTTAAAACCAGACTTGCTATGATGAATGCCGATTGTCCGTTCAAAACATTCTCTTTATAGACCTTGAACAATCACTCCCAAAAAGTGTCAGCTCGGTTTGCAGTGGGCTGAAGCTGGCGTCGACTCGCCAAAAGCTCGACGTAGATATTATATTTTGCCTCCGTGAGCCTGGGGCCGGTGAGATCATAGTTGATGAAGCTAAATATGAAGATGGTCAAAAAGTCGGAAAAACCGGGTCACAAAAAAACTGACCGCGGGCAGTCTCTCGCAGCCCAGAATGCACGCGGGGAGCGCAATGGTCATTTTATGCTCTTATACTGACGGCCTCCGGGCGTTGACTTTGTGAAAAAATGTCGGAAATTATTTTCTAGTCCGTAAATCTGGAATTTAAAGGGTCAGCTCGGTTTGCAGCGGGCGGAAGCTGGCAGCGACTCACCAAAAGCTCGACGTGGATCTGATACGTTGCCTCCGGGAGCCTGAAGTTGCTGAGTTCATAGTTGATAGAGCTGGATGTGAATATGGTCAAACGTGGAAAAATGCGGGTCACATAAAACTGACCTCGGGCAGTCTGTCGCAGCCCGGCACGCACGCGGGGAGCGAATGGTGATTTTCTGATCTTATATCGACGGCTTCTCGCCGTGGACTTGGTGAAAGAATGTCGGAAATTACGTGAAGTCCGAAAATCTGAAATTTAAAGTGTCAGACCGGTTTGTAGCGGGCTGAAGCAGGCGTGGACTCACCAAAAGCTCGACGTGGATCTTATACGCTGCCTCCGGGAGCCTGAAGTTGCTGAGTTCATAACTGATAGAGCTGGATGTGAATATGCTCAAACGTGGCAGAATGCGGGTCACAGAAAACTGACCTCGGGCAGTCTCTCGCAGCCCGGCACGCACGCGGGGAGCGAATGGTGATTTTCTGATCTTATATCGACGGCTTCTCGCCGTGGACTTTGTGAAAAAATGTCGGAAATTATGTCAAGTCCGAAAATCTGAAATTTAAAGTGTCAGATCGATTTGTAGCGGGCTGAAGCTGGCGTGGACTCACCAAAAGCTCGACGTGGATCTGATACGTTGCCTCCGGGAGCCTGAAGTTGCTGAGTCCATAGTTGATAGAGCTGGATATGAATATGGTCAAACATGGAAAAATGCGGGTCACAGAAAACTGACCTCGAGCAGTCTCTCGCAGCCCGGCACGCACGCGGGGAGCAAATGGTGATTTTCTGATCTTATATCGACGGCTTCTCGCCGTGGACTTTGTGAAAAAATGTCGGAAATTAAGGTGAAGTCCGAAAATCTGAAATTTAAAGTGTCAGATTGTAGCGGGATGAAGCTGGTGTGGACTCACCAAAAGCTCGGCGTGGACCTTATACGCTGCCTCCGGGAGCCGGAAGTCGCTTAGATCATAGTTGGTAGAGCTAGATATAAAGATGGTCACCAAGTGGACAAGCGGGTCATGAAAAAAAATACTGACCTCCGGCAGTCTCTCGCAAATTACAACGTCCGCACAGAGCAATGACACTGCAGACAGCCACCGAGACCTGCGCTGAGCGATTTACTCTCAGGGCAGGTCAAAGTGAATGTACGAGGGTCACAAGCTAGAGCGGATATTTGATGGTGTGGCCGAGCACACGAGTTTTGTGAGGGCCTAAGAGTTTTGTGAGGACCTAAGAGGCAGGTCTTCGAGCTTGAGCCGAATGGAAACCTCGCCGAGCGATCCACACTCGGGGAGGGTCCAATCAAGGCGAGGTCACACGTTTGGGCCCAAGGTACCGCGACACAAGCTTGAGCCAGATGGTTTAATCAGCGCACGACCAGTCGGACGTTGTTAACAGCGAAGGGGCAGCTTGAGACGATTGGAAACCCCGCCGAGCGATTCACAGCCCAATCAACGCGAGGGTTACGCGTTTGGGCCCAAGGTACCGCGACAACGTCGATGCTGGACGCTTTCTTCGCCATCGACTGTGTGGGCTTGGGATCTCAACGGGCAACGAGCGATCTACACTCGTTGACCATGGAGGTCAAGATCAAGCCGGGTTGTCACTGTGTCACAACCCTGTGACCTTGTGATAAAATAGTTCTTAATATTGATACACGGTATAGTAGAAATTTGTATTCATGCGTCGTGTATAAACTGGTCTAAAAACATCTACGTAGACACTATTACAGAACCCGGAAGTGCGCCACCCTCCAATTGAATTAATCCTGTCTAAGTCAGCGGTGCGTCTGAACGAAATAACGAGGCACATACCCGTCTGAGATCCAAGACAACTGCCCGATCACCTGAAAAGTTGAAGCGCGCGTAGTGACCGAGGACCTTGCTTGGGGCAACGTCGACCAAGGTCTCCGCCATTTTGGACGAGTAGGTACGGGCAGGGAAGTGCGGAAAGGCGCTGAAAGGATCGTTCTTGCCAGAGGGAAGAGGTTCCTGGTGTCGGATGGCGAAGCTCACCGAGCCTTGGGGTGTAACCTTGATTTTCTCGATGCTCCCGAATCGAGTTTTCCCCTCATCCAGATACGAGACCAGACTGTTTCCCACATGTGTCTCCGCTCTCGAAAAGTGCATTCCCGCGAAATCGAAGTACGCCTGTTCACCGTCTTTCAGGCCCGTTTTGCGAGGCTTTGACTCGGGCTCTAGGCGGGCGTCTAGATCGTCGAGTCTACTGCCGTGATAAAGATTGAAGAGACGATTAAACTCCTGGAGAACTTTGGGGCAGTCGGGACGCTTGAGCCATCGCCGAAGATTCGCCCCACGCATCCAAGTGGTAAGGATTGTAGCCTCATGTTCGCCTACGGGGGGTCAGATTCAGCAGGATGAACACTAAGAGGACTCTGCTTACCACCAAGGCGTCCATTCGACTTGAATTTTTGGAGCACACCGATAAGCCGTTCGACAGGGAAAGCCCACCACGAAAACACAGGTCCCCATAGCAACATGAAGTCGTATAGGTGGAAAGCAATGTGGAGATTCGGCCTCTTCGGATGAAATCGTGTGTGAGGGTAACAGGTGTACAGACCATCAACCCACTCCTTCATGTATTCACGATACGCTGTCGCACGCTCCGGCGACGTGGCATGACGACAGAGAATAGTAACGGCTTGAAACAAAGCCATGCCATGCTCGAGGAGTGCACTGAAATGAGCTGCATGGGGCCCTTTTTGCTCCGCCCACAAGATGACGAGTGCAATGGGTAGATATATTGTCAGCATAAGGCGCATTTGGTCCGCCTTCATTGAACCGGCAGCAGCCTCGCCGTAATTGCTCGGGACATGGTGGACCCATGCAGGCGTGTCAGTCTCCGCGATCACTTGCTGGATGAAACGAAGATCCGGCAGCGTTATTGTCTTGGGCCGCTCATCGGGGTCAACGGGCTTAAGAGGCTGGGCTCTGCGCTAGAACGACGTGTGAATGTTAGAGGCCTTTCATTCTCTTAGGCAGAGGATGACTTACCCATTCCAAAAGAAGCTCAGCAAGCCGTTCCCTAGTGACCCGAACAAGATAATCTTCCCATTTAATTTGCGCACCAGTCCTGGGATCTGGCGGAACCGGGTTTTTCGCGAGACCCAGAGTCCAACAAACGAAGATTAAGGCGGTTTTCCGTTTCTGCGCGAGTTTGGTGGTGATGATCTCTGCGGTCGGGACCTCGTCAGCAGTTCTTTTCATCGGGGTGTCGGCGATGTCGTCGTCAGCCACGTCACCATCTTCGTTGTCGCTTTCCGGCTCGTCACGCATCGGACTGACTAGAAGACGGTGAATGGCAGGTACGTCCTGCTCTGCAGCGTCATTTTCGGGCCTACAATTTTTGGGAATTGTTTCATCTTCCGAGTCAAAGATGGTAAAGTCGTATTCGAAGGCGGGGACAAAGTCCGCGCGCTTCTTGGCATCTTCAAGATTGATCATGAGGACTTCCCGGCTGTAGTACTTCCCTTCACCTTCGAAAACGGCGTGCATCGCCTCGGTAGGCAGCATTTTCGGAGGATCCCAGTAGTACCATCGCCAGAGCTCCGTATAGCGCGTTCCTCCCCGTTTAAAAATGGCGTTCCGTCGCGCACGAGTGTCGGCATCCCGCCAAGCTTCCGCATCGGCACGCATCTGAGCCTTATCTCTCATGGTCCAATTCTCAAAATCCGTGCGATACATGTTGCTACGCCCACGGAGATTGCAAACGGTGCAGAAGATGTGACTTCCGTGCCCGGCGGTGCCAGAGATTTTGCGAGCGGCAGGAAGATCGTTGATGGACAGAGGAAACACCACTTCCAAGACGCGACCCGGCTTACTCAGTGCCGTTCTAGACAGACGTATTCCACGCTCACACGCGATGACGCCGACGTCCACTGTGGGACGGAGATATGGACTTATGAGTTCGAGGTGGGGCTCTTTTTTCCCTGTGATGATGCTGATATGCATGTTCTCCGACAAGTAGCGAACGGGGCGGGGAAAATTAACGCAGTAAATGGCTAGCAAGCCAATGGAGTTCGAACTCGATCGCTTTCTGCTGCCGTGGGGCGGAAAGAAATCGAGGCTGAACGCGAACACGAGTTTCATGCGATTGTTCGGGCCTGGATCAATGAACAACAAATTGTCGCGGCCTTTGAAGGTTTGTAAAAAACGGCCTTTGAATATGTCCCGCACGAAAGAAGAAATGGTGCGTCCGGTAAGGACGTCCGCCGGGAAGAGTCATCCGCCTCCATGGGCTGCCCCGATTTGTGCGCATCGAGCAGAAGCTGCTCGTTCTTAGGGTCCGACGTAAGACGGGCGAGATAGTCGAGGAAGCATGGGAGAGAAAAGGTTTGATCGGTCGTCCGCCCTTCTTACGGCTGTTCAATAGTGCTTGGCCACAAACCGAGCGACCCTTTTTCCCGACGACGATATTCTCACAGGTTGCGGGCCAGGTCGGCTCTTTGGACGTGGACAGGGAGGGAGGATGGATATGTTCGCAGGACGGACAAGCCGCATACAAAACGGTTTTACCATCTAGATTCAACTTGGACATGGCGTCGTGGAGGCTGGTGGGTAGCTGGTCGATGATGTGCTGCTGCATATCCGTATAGGATTCGATCTCGGGCGGCTTCTGCGGCATCGAAGGCGGGATCAGCATGGTGTACTTAATCATCATCGTCATGACCCGAAGGATGAATTCGACGGAGTTTTTAGACATATGCATGATCAGGTTGCAGACCAGGCCGAGTAACACCACAAGCTGCGCCACAACATCGATGTTCGCCATGGGATCCTGAAACACGTATTCTAGGAAGACATCAGTAGAAGCAGAGTATTCGGTGAAGGCTCATACCGCAATCGTAGTAGTATGGTCTTTTGTCTGGGGGTAGTTCCTGGCGCAGCCGACCCACCAAATCCTCCAAGATGCGCAATCGTTGTACAACGAATGACTTCTCTTCCGTTTCTTCGCCGAAAGCCTGCAACGCCTTGGCAGACGCTTCGAGTTCTTCTGCGGCTTTGTCCACTGCCTCCCACTGTGAATCCAAAGGGAGCGACGCGGTGCGCGACAGGTCAAGTGCGACAATTGCTTTCTCAATATCTTGCAAGATGCCTCGGAGAAGACCGTCAGATTGTTCCATTCGAGACGGCTGTTTTGGTCTGGGTCTGGAGGCGCGCGCTTGGGCTAACACTGCCTCGAAGCTATCCGTAACCGCCGAAATAATATCATGGCCGCCAGAGGAATGGTCCGAGATAATGGGATTCGCGTCTGACTCGGCGAGAGACACGTTCATGGTTTGGCGAACTAAGTCGTTCTCAACGGATTTTCAGTACGTATGAAGGTGCGACTGAAGGAGATAGCTACCATATCCAAGGGTTTTTGCTTGATCCCTTTTCCCTTGACTTTTCCCTTGATCCCTTGCTTGTCCCGCTCAGCCTGGATCTGCCACAGGTATTAGGATGTAAAGATGTCTTTCACAAATCAAGACAGACCTGTTCTCTCGCCCATTTTTCATGTTCTGGAGTAAGGGAATGCTGTCCCTGGACATAATTGCATTGGCAATATTTGAATCCTACACGCGGCGCAGCTGTTGCAGACGACACGGCGCTGAGCGATAAACACTCAGGGTCCGATTGTACCAGGCGCGCTGAGCGATTAACACTCAGGCCCCGACTGCGCGAGGCTTGCTTCAAATGTCGAGAGATCTACCCTCGAGAATTGGGCTGCAGGTTACGATTTCCGATTCGGAAATCGACTTGGGAAGAGGTTGCTTCAATTGTCGAGGGATTTACCCTCGAGAATTGGGCTGCGATTTCCGAGCGATGTACACTCGGAAATCGACTTTGGAAGAGGATATTTAATTGTCGAGGGATTTACCCTCGAGAATTGGGGTGCAGGTATACGATTTCCGAGCGATGTACACTCGGAAATCGACTGCAGCTGTGGAAAGAAACAAGTCGCGATGGTCACGAGGTCACGGGTCCGGTTACAAGTCACGGCGGGTCACCGGCTGGCTTAGTAACCGCAACTTCCGCCCAAACCACCAAGTCCGTTTTGTTGGGTGCTTGTCGCCCAACAAACGCCTACTGCTCCTTACACTCTACAACGATGGCGGCCACATATTGAGTGCAGGTCACTCGATATGCGCCTTGCTGTCGCTGATAATTTGGCCAACCCCGCCATGTTTATTGGGTGCTTGTCGCCCAATAAACGCCCTCTGCGCCCCACTCTCTACAACGCTGGCTATATTGGGTGCAAGTCACTCAATATACACAATTTTCAGCCAGAACCGCCGTGTTTCTTGGGTGCTTGTCGCCCAATAAACGCCCTCAAATATACAATTTTTTTTACCCCGCCGTGTTTCTTGAACGCTGACCCGACGTTCCGCAACGCTAGCGGCCTTATATTTGGATGTAAGTCAAAGGCGCCCCCTGTTAGTCGCCGGTTACCCACTGCTCGCCATTTACTCCGCCAGGTGCAATAAAGTCGCATATTGGATTAAATAAAAGTCGCATATTCAATACAAGTCGCATATTCGATGAAGCATACTCCAGCTTAGTCCATCATCTCCTCCTCCTCCTCCTCCTCCTCCTCCTCCTCAGCGCCGAGATCACTAGCCACAAGCTCCATAAGTTCGAATGCCTCCTCCGAGACCTGCAGGTCCTCCATGAATTCCGGGTCGAATATCAATCCGTCCGCCATCCATTGCTCGTCGTACAACGTTGCCGGAAGGCCGATGGGAGCCGGCGTGTTCGACATTGCGTTAGTACGGAGCCTCGGGCGTACAAATGTACCTTTCTTCAGGGCAATCCGGTCCGCAACAGAATCCACCAACTGGAGAGTGTTGTCGACCGTCATAGGCCGCACGGGCAAATTTGAATGACATGTGTCGTCTGCCTCACCCTCTTCCCATTGATGACCACCTTGTGGGATTGGACGTCCTCCGATGACATTCCCAGAGTGCCCAAGAGCGATATCAGCTTTTTCACCCACCGCCAAATCTTAACTCCGGGGTCACCACGGTAGAGAAGGGTCATTCTTTTGGCCGTCCGAGCCCTCTTCTGCCATTTCGTCTCCTTGCGCGACCTTGAACCTTTCGACTGGTTGGTGACCCTGTCGTACTTTTCAGCTCGGGCA
>JARJLF010002967.1:0-25132 GCA_029378395.1 Mycena leptocephala
CAGTCGTGGAGAGAGTAACATGGCTTACGTGATAATCCTATATTAGACAGTTTCCCACGCCAACAATCAAGAGTCAATAAATAACAATACACAATCGGTTCGATTTCTTTTTGTTCTCATCGGCAAGGCGCTCGCTATTGTGCGTTGACCATAAAGGGTTCGCGCTGCCGGGAACATCTCATAATACTCTTGAACTCTTGGTATCGTCAGTCTTTCCTTCATGTCACTTTTACGCCTCTTCACGCCTCTTTTCATTGCCCTGGTTGGCTTCTGGCACTTCATTCCTTTGGCGGACGGCCATGTGTGTATCTGGCACCCCAGCATGTACGGATTCAACGTAACAGAACAAACTTTTGACTATGATAACCGTCCCGTCAGTCAACCCTTTCTGGTCTCCGTCTACTCCTGATATAGAATATTTATCAGGTCAGCCCACTAATGAACATGACTTTCTCTCAATGGTGGTTCCACGGCCATCTCGACTTCCCTCCAAACGAGGGTGACGTTTTCAGTCTTGAGGCGGGCAAACCCGCAACGACTGAAATTGCGTGCAACAAGGGCGCGACCTCGTTCTTCGCTTCGTCCGAGGGCGGCGACATCCGGACCGCCAACCCAAACGACGTTTGCCCCAACTCACTCCGGCCCAGATGCATTTCATACGAAGGGTTTCGATGACCTCACTGGTTGCGCGCTCGCCATTGCCTATAACAGCGACGCGAGGCAGGTACAGCCGGAGGACTTTACCGTGTTCAGCGTGAATCAAACCTGTGTATGGACCCGATTCACCGACTTTCAGGTGAGTCGTGTAGCGCCAAATGTACGCACCAAGTCATAGTACTAAATGACTACCCTCTGTCCAGGTTCCTGCACGGATGCCGCCGTGTCCCGCGGGCGGGTGCACTTGCGCGTTTTTCTGGGTCCACTCGGTGTGTCTTGCTCGACTTCATTTGCCGCCTTGCACCCCTTCTGATTTCTTTTTTATTCGTTGAAAGCCCGATAGCGGGGGCGAACAGAGTGCGTTTTCACAACGGTAGACACCGGAACTTGCTTCTTACTTATTTGCACCCTAGACTACATGAACGGCTTCAAGTGCAACGTGACCGGTGCGACATCCACGGTGCCGGTGGCAGCTCCCAAGGTCCCGCGGCGCTGCGGGGCAGACTCGGCTAACGGAAAGTGGCATGCGGCCCCTGGTAACTGCACCTATGGCGCTAAACAACCCTTTTACTGGTTCCAACAAGAGCGCAATAATGTACGTGGTCTGTGTGGCCTCTGGCGTAATTAATTGAGGTAATAGATGTTCGAGGGGACCTACGCACCACCATTCTACACCAATTTATACGAGTTCAAGGACGGTCCGCAGGACGACATCTTCGTGGACTCGTATGTGTTTCTTCCTGACCCGTCCCCGACGGCGCCTCTGCCTGTTTTGAACACCACTGCATTATCAACATCTTTCCGGTACGCGTTGTTCGTGCACAGTGCACTGAACCGTTGAATGTGCTAGTGCTTACCTACTCTCATAGGAGACGCCGAAGTACTTCAGGGCGGCGCTATTGGAAGAGCAGAGTATCGTATTAATCCCTCTAATTCATTTCCTTAGTGTACCTAGCCCATTAATTTCATCTGATGAGTCCTACGTCGTACTAAACTCTTCAAGTCACGTCGTAACTTCCTCAGGCGCGCGGCGACCACACCGCCGGCGTCGTCCTGGTCCCGCGGGGCGGCCGACCGCACGAGCGCAGAAAGTTCCCCTCGCATTTCCGCTTCCCTGTTCATGGCATGCAGTGCGGACACGGGGGATGAGAGGCCACGGCTGAGGCGCGCCGACAGCGTCCGTTTCGGGGTCTGCGCCTCATAGGGCTGCGCCGCGGAGGTCACGAACGCGAACGCTGTCGCGGCCTCCTCGTCATCGCTGGTGGAAATTGGGTAGGTCTGGAAGCTCGCGGGGGGAAGAAGGGATACGGGGTAGGGAGGGCAAGAGGCCACGGACTGCCGCGCGTCCAAGCGGCCGTAAGATGAAATAACTAAATGCCATTGACCCAACGCTGGAGCGCAACACGTGATGGTTTGATGGCTCAGTGGTGCCAATTAGGCACTCATTGCCTCGATTACTCCATGCTTTCATGGGTGCTTGGCTCAGTTGGTTGGTATTAATCTGGCTCTTTTGCTGATGTAATTGATTTCAGTTGTTTTGCGGTTCAATTCGCCGTTCCGCCTTTTTGTCTCCTTCTTCTCACTCTTTTCTCACTCTTTCTTTCGGCTTCATTATTGATCATACATCACGGCCGCGGGGTCTCACGTAGTCTGTTTACACAGTACTGTACAGAGATTGAACATTGAGGAAACAGCCGTGTACTTATTGGCCGATGATCAATGAATGTTTGACAGCAATGTTTCAATTGCAAGTCTCTTCACGATGTGACAGGATCACATGGAGGTACCAGAAGAGGTCTCAGTGTGCTCCTCAGGAGCCTCGCGAACAGTGGAACACGTACCGGCAGTTTTCCGCCGAGATTGCTGGCCGTGATGGCAATTCGTTTGAATTAGCCAAGTCCCATTCACATTCTGATATACTTTGGATATACTCAATGAAAAGGCCTCAGACAAAAAATCCCTTAATTTTATCATAGGTTAATAGGAAGTGAGCTCAACATCCATCCATCACGGACATCAAATATCACGTGATGCGCTCCAGCGTTGGGTCAATAGCGTTTTCTGATGAAATATCCTTGCGGATCACAGAATAATACGGCCGGGTAGGATGCCCTATGCGAAGAGCGTTGGGCTGTGAATGCGAGCGCTTGTGCGTCTGTGGCCTACCATGGCCCAATTCAATAGGTGTATGGATGGGTGGGACCATCATGGAGTGCCGAGTACTAGGGTCGGTCGACGTCAAGGGGGGTGCTGACGGTGTGCGATTATGTTCACGCCGCCGTTCGGACATCAGGGTATCGCCGAAATCGCGTGCATCGCCGATATCGCGTGCATCGCGCAAGCTAACGGATGCTCGTTCTTTTGTATTTTTCTGGATTTCGGAAGACCGTGGTGCCCTGGGGCCTAGTTCATTGAGGGTCCAGAACACTCTGGGTGGCGCACTAGCCGTCCGGGTGCGAGGCATCGTACTTTCAAAAGCACATACCGCAGATTCCGAATCAATGCCACACCAGACGCACAGCGGAATGTTGTAGAAGTTGACGAAACCGCATCTGCAGCAAGTATACCTCGGGCGATCTCTTGGAAGCAATTGGAGCGCTGGAAGCGAGGTAGATTTTGGGAGATACTGTTGATGTAAGTTGTTGGCTAGCAGGTATGAATGGCGGCGTACCGGCTTAAACGCCTTCCATTCGCGATGGAGAACGCGAAGAGGGAGGATAGAGTGGCTGGAGCCCGAGGATGTTTCTGGCATAGGAACTTGAAGAAGTGGGCTCATAGCATGGGCTGACTCGTGTTGTAGGAATAGCTTAGTTGCCACTGAGCGTTAGTGGCGTGTATCGATTTGGCGGAGATTAACAAAGGCTGGAGGCTGCAACGTGGCCGGTGACTCGAATACCCATTTGAACAAAGCAGATAGCAAAGTAGCTTTCAACATGAACATGAAGATCTGGTGCTAGAAAGCTGTAGCTGTACATTCCAGCAAAGACACTGCGGATCTAAAGTAGGAAACGAACAACACAAGAGCGAGAGCGAAGGACGTATCGGCCAAATTTGATCCGAGTCCAAGTCTTCGGATGTTTCCGAATTCCCGCGGTTCGAATCAAATGAATGGGTTTATTCTATCAACGGACCCGAGACCCATCTTCGGACTTGGACCTTTCCAGAACTTAATCTCACAAAATTAAATCGGTCCTAGTTTCCTCTAAAGCCGAGATGTGGTTAAGTATAAAGAGGTTGCAGTGTCTCATTTCAGAGTTCCATGTCCTTAAATTTTCTTTGGAACCTTGCCTTGGCCAAAATGCTTGACTGGTGGTTTTTGTCAGCTCTTCCTGCATTTGTGATATTTCTCGCTGGCTGCTGCGGTGTCATAGATCTCTTCCAACACCACCTGGGCCGAGAATATCAGTATTTGGCTTTTGGAACGGCGTAACTATGCCGAACACATTCCAGTGGCTAACCTACGCAGAATGGAGAAAAATATACGGTGATTATTAGAGCCGCTGCATTTTTAGTTCGTGATATTGACCCTATTTTCTGCAGGCGATATCATCTTCATCAACGTTCTTAGAAATCCCATCCTTGTCCTCAACTCAGTACAGTCTGCCCAGGACCTTCTTGAAAAGCGAAGTGCCATCTACTCCTCCCGACCTATCCGCGTGATGCAGAAAGACGTGTAAGCAAGATCGTATCTTTTGTATTTTCTTACCTACTGTCGCATTCAGAATGGGATTCCACTTCTTGTTCACGGGGATGAAATATGATTCCTGGTACAAACAACATCGAACCATGTTCCATCATCACTTTCACCGCAACGTGATTCAGAAGTACGAGTTTCTGCAGCAAAAGCACGCCCACACTCTCCTTCGTAATCTGGCCCACACGCCGGACGACGCACTGGAGCATATCATTCGAAGGCAGGCTAATGCCCCGCACTTTCTTTCATTAATTTAATGGAAAATTTTCAAAGGACTACTGCGGCAATAGTTCTAGAAATATGCTACGGGATCCATGTCGCAGACGGGGGCGATGAATATGTGGCACTCGCGGATGGTGCACTTGCTGGCATTGCGTTGAGTGGTAATTTCGGAACCTTTTTCGTTGATTATTTTCCGCTGAGTTTGGTGTTCCCCCATAACTTATGTGAGCACGACTAATGGCTCACAGTGAAGTATATACCGGCTTGGTTCCCAGGCGCAAAGTTCAAACGCGAGGGACTCAAGTGGCGGAGACTGTCCAGTCGATTATTCAACTATGCCTTCGACTCTGTCAAGCAGAAGCTGGTTCGTGAACGGCTCTTTTGTGATATAGGTCTGAATATATCTCTCCCAGGAGGACGGGTGTGCAGAGCCTTCTCTGATGACGATAGAGCTAGAGTCTCTGTTTCGAGAAGCACCAAAAAAGAGTCGCGCAGATGAACGTGAAACGATTATCAAGGACGTAGTTGCCACGACTTATGCAGCCGGCTCCGATACAGTATGTACACTCTTTCCCCTGAAGCGTTGTTAATTGAAGTATACAGACGCTATCGGCATTGCTTACATTTGTACTCGCCATGGTGCTGAATCCAGACGTCCAGGAGAAGGCATGGAAAGAGCTGAAGCGAGTCGTCCCCAACGACAGACTTCCCCGTTTCACGGACCGTGACCAGCTGCCGTACATAAGCTGCATCGCTTGGGAGTGTCTTCGTTGGCAGCCGCCTGTAAATATCGCACTGGGCCACTATCTCACAGAACCTGACGAGTACCGTGGCTATCGTATTCCGAAAGGTGCATTGCATATTACAGTTCGGTGGAATCCTGAATCTCACTCAGCGAATCAAGGGACGACCTGCCTTGCAAATATCTGGTGTGTGTCCTGTCGTCGGTATTGGTACTCACTAATGATAATACTCCGTTAGGTCGATGCTGCAGGATCCGCAGGTCGTCATCGCATCCCTTCCATCGACACGCTGAACCAAATGTTTTTCAATTGTAGCATTATCCGGACCCCTCAAAATTTGACCCCGATAGATACGTAGACTCTGAATCCAACTGCCGCAAAAATATCAACTCCAATCCTGAAATTGCGTTCGGATTTGGAAGAAGGTACGACTCGAAGCTAGTCATTTGTTCAATCGCAAAGTAGCCAACCCTGATTCAGAATGTGTCCCGGACGCTTTCTCGCACTGGACACGATATGGATCGTGATCGCCTCCACGCTATACAGTTACCGGATCTGCAAAGCACTAGACAGCCGAGGGGAAGAAATAGAACCACGAGTAGAGTATACGACGGGTTTAATAAGGTGTGCGCTCCATCTCCTTAACATTGTCAGCGCCATGTTGAATCCTCCTCCCCTAGTCTTGCTAAACCTTTTAGATATCGGATAATGCCGCGGTGTAGAGAGACAGAACTTCTGGTTGAGGCCACGGTGAACGGAGACGTATAGGTATCACCCGAAGTAGAGCATGGATGATTTCAAGTTTATTTTCTAGTGGTTTCAATTTGATCGAAAAACTTTGGAATTGGTGTGCGCTGAGTTCCTCAGGCCTCCGTCACGACCTCTGAGCTCAATTTAGTCGTTTTACTGACTCACGTCGGTTATGTTGAGCAATTTGAATTTCCTCGCGGCCTACTTGTCTTGAAGTGTCTACTCAACTTGAAGCCAATTGTTCAAGGATTTCTAGGGAATTGCAGTCACATTCGAGTAGTTATGCAGGGTGTGATGTACTGAGAGAATAATTGGTAAGTGGTTCCCAACGAGCACTGCAGCTGGGGAGTGGATTAGAGTTTTACGAAAGAGTCCAAAAAATGTTGACTCCTAAACGAATGGGGTAATTCGGAACTCGGGTCGCATTGCCGCACCGGCGCAATTCGTCATCCCGTGGCTTCATCTTGACTTCATCCCTCTTCATCCCCAGGCAAATGAACAAGTTCACGAGCCTCATCCCGAGCCTCAGCAGAGCTCCAACCCCTCCACAAATTCCTCCTGAGGTCGTGGACGCTATAATCGATCATCTTGGCTCTGACGCGCGCACCCTCCGCAGTTGCACCCTTGTTGCTCATGCATGGCTTCCGAGGAGCCGCCACCACCTTTTTCGCCGTGTCTCAATATCCACCTCTCGTCTCCGCCGGTTCCTAGAACGCTGCGAGACATTCGGGCCTGCGGTGGTGTCACTGGTCTTCCGAGCCTCCGAGAGCCGGAGGCACCATATGACGGCCCTGCTCTGTGAGAAGGCGATGTCCGGCACATTCCTTTGTTACACGGCTCTCAATTCTCTTACAATCAACGAATTACATTTCCCTGCATTCAGTCATGTTGTGCAGCTCGTCTCGACATTCCCCCGTCTGGGAAATATTTCTCTCCTGGATTTAACGTGGGATCAGGTTGATCCCACCCAAACTCAGGAGAATGCAGGGTCGTTTTCCTACCTGAACCATCTGTTCCTCTCAGGCTCCGCCGTTTCCTTCAAGCTGATTCTGGATTGGCTCGCCCGCCATGACTTGCCTATGTTGGATCACGTTAGCGTTATGCTCTCAAAGTCGGATGCGAGGCCGAGCGACCACATACTCCCCTTTTTGGCCAAGCTGGTCCCAAAACACGTGCAGATTGGGCCTCTGGCACATCCGAGCTCCATACCTCTGTGTAGGTTTGTTTTGTCCTTCCCGCATACATGGTTCTGATCTCGAGTGTCTGCAGTGCACAGAATATCCGAACTACACAACCTTGCCGTCCACTCCGAAGTGAGGTTCCGCGATGACAAGAAGTCCTTTTATGATCTTCGCCGTCCGCTCAAACCCCTTCCTGTTGCTTCACCCATCATTCTCAAACAGTTATTAAATACGTCCGTGATGTGTCATGTCCCCCTGTCGTCACGGCTCGCCGTGGATTGGGAGGGACTCGACGATCTGCTGTCTAGCCAGAGATTGGCCGCGTTCAGCGACGTCGTACTCTTGATAGACGGAGATCAGGCGCCGGCCCGGGCTCAGGTGTGTCAACGCTTACCGATTACTGCTCGCCGGAAAGTGCTCGCTTTCTCCAACATGCATAAGCGGTGCGCCGGCATTTCATTTCAGTGGTGTTGATTTTAACGATAGTGATAGTGAATAATATTATTATACACAGCTTGGTCCAGCCTCCGATCCAGTCTCTGAACACTGTATCTCCAAGAGCATCCCAGCGCGCGCAAGCCTCTCGTATCGTCTTGGACCCTACTACCCTACTTGACGGGCCAGAACGTCTATCGGAAGCAGAATGCGAAGTGGTAAGTAAGAGAATCTAATCGTTACGCTGCGGTAGCATCAATGGTGTTAACGTTTAGCTGAAGTAGATTAACGGCCACCTCCCCTCTCACCTAATAAAAATTGCCCAGTGATATTTGAATTATCCCGGAATATATCGATTTTTTCTTCTCCTTATTTTTGCAACAGTCCGAATCACGCTGGAGGCGCTATTCGGAAGAATCAAGCAACAATTCTCCACAACTCAAACGAGGCAGTACGTCGGGAATTATCTATCAATTGGGCCAGTTACAAAACGACATTTTTCTTAAATGTGTTATCCTCAGTTTCATGTAATCAAAGGTTATGGACCTCCTTGACACTCTTCCACTGGTGTCCGGGCCATAGCGCATTCGCACTACCCGCCGCCTTGCTCCCTGATCCGTCCCTTTTATTCGCTTCGTCCCAGCCCGTGCTGCACGCACCGCTGTCAACGAGAGCCAACAATCCCGTCTTCATTTCGCCTGCGTCGCCTGTGATCTTGTCAACCTGCTCCACTGAGGTCTTGAACTGCGCCGCAAGACCGTTCATGCTCCCTCGTTCACCCTCGAGGCGGAAGATGCGGTTCTCCAGCTCAGAAGGAGGAAGGGTGGTCAATACGTATGCGACGAATCCTGCAATTTTGAACATGAGAGCTGGACAAGAGGTAAGAATCAACAGCGTACCGGCAGTGTCTGCGATCGAGGTGAAAGACACTGGTACTTGGCCTTTGCCGACGATCCTGATTTTGCCATGGTCGGCATACCCAACGAGCCAAGGAATGACTTCGATGAACATTCCCGTCTGCAAAGATGTTGAACGGTCTGGGTGACATTTCGGGCAATTCGGAACTTACATAAACCCTAAGGGAAGGAATGTTGACGGATTTCAAGTAAGCTGTTAGTGGGGAGTTTGTGAGCTTTAAACGGGAGATAAGTATCGCAATGGATATTCTTGCCTGCGATCTGATCCTTGAGTCCCAGGATGCCCTCCGCCTGACCATCCGTCGGCATCCCGTACTCGGACGGCACAAAGAGTTTAACTGCGGCAAGTTTCGCGGCGTCCACCAGTGACTTTTGTGCATCAGTCGCCATCGTAGTGATGGTCGAGAGTACGACATCGACTTTGTACTGTTTGAATACTGCGGCCACTGCTGCGGCATTGTTGTAGTCGACCTGGGCGACCTGAACGCCGGATGGCACTGCTTTGGTAGAACCTGGGCGCGAGAGTAGGACAACCGAGACATTGCGCGCAGCAAGAGCGTTGACAATGGGTAATCCCACCGTCCCAGCTCCGACGACAGCGAAAGACTTGTATGCGGACATTTCGAATTCGATGTGAGTTTGCGTTGAGTTGTTGTTTAAATTATTGGACCACCAATATGCCGCTTTATATAATCCTACGGATTTCCATGCGTTCAAATGGAGTTGCAGACGAACGTACAACCTGACCAAGACTTGACCAACGAAATACAGAAGCTGAGCAAAGAGCCCTGACAAACAACGATCCATATCCTCACAACGCCCATCCACAGGTTTATTTTTCAACGCGGAGGGTCACGATTTGGTCACGATACCCGAGGAATCTTAGCAATGGCGGGCAATGGATCAATTTGTGGATCGCCTTTGTTCGTCCGTTTTGCCGTTTTGCCGGATTACCTAATGGTATCAATCTTTCCATTTTTAGCAGTGAGGCGTTGAGTATCCTCTTTCGTCATTCGGGAATGTCGCCAGGAAACCACTTGCGTCAAAAAAAAATAGCTTTAAGCTTACTCCATTATTCACGGGACTCGCTCGGTCAAATTGGAAATGGCTTTGAAATATTGACCTTTACACAGCTGATTTGAAATGTACGGGTCTTGCGAACGGTGTATTGCCGGGCAGCGAATGTTTTGAAGACATGGGGGAAACTGAGAGGCGAGTATCCCAATTACTTGTACTTAATAATGATTCTGATCGATTCAACAGACTGAGGGCCCGTTTCTCGCGTCAAGCTACGGAGAAAACCATAATTTGGACTTGAGATCAGGTACCTATTTTATGAGTATTGATTATGGCTCAAATTGTGATCATGGGCCAACGTAGATGATCCCGGAGACGATATTCCGGAATTCAAAGACCTTACGGTTTGCAGAGGCGATATTTCGAATTTCACGAACCTTGCAGCTCTCCTCGAATTCTCGACAACATTCGAAAGGCCATCCACTCCAACCGAACCGATGAGCTAATCGCCACTGCTAAAACGAATAACAACAACACCTTCAACGATTGGAGGTCCGATTGGGTGGATGGGCTTAGCGTGTTCCCATCCCCCCTCAGCCATTCTTTGAGTCCATGCCCTACAAATAATCTATTTTGATATTTATGGGACCCTAATCGTACGTCCTTTCGCCAAATGTATCGTTCGATATTCAGTTGCCAATCAGGACCACGAATCCGGGATATTCGATGCGCTAAAGCCCCTTCTTGCTCGATCTTCCCATCAACTCGACCGCCGCGAGGCACTCTCTTTCTATTTCGAAATTGAAAGCGAAACAAAACAGAACACCCCGACTGCAAAATATCTAGACATTTTAGCTCAGGCGCACGAGGAGATGGCCATGCGCCTTGGGCTGACCTCTGTCGGTGGACAGTCATCGTTTGCATCCTCCCTGTTTCGCTGGCCCTGTTCGACGACGCGCTGTCTACAACGCCTGAAGTCTCTCATACCCGCTCTTGTTGCCCTTGCAGACGTGGACAACGAGACCACCGCGTTCGCGCTTCTGCAGCCTTACTTCATTGAGATATGGCCCTGGCATATCACCCATATGTATCGCCCCGACCACCAGCGCCCTGGATCCGTCTCTCTGTTACCACGACAATATGGGTGTTTCACGGGCGCAGTGGTGCCTCGTCTCGAACGCTCTCTGTCGTGATCTGGAGCTTGGCGCTGAGGTGATATTCCGACGATCTGGATGCGGCATCCGATGAGCCTTGCAGCTAAAATAGCCTCGACAGATACACCTTTTGCCTGGAAAGTTTTTGACGAGCTCCCAAACCTTCTCTCAGGCCTTGTTGAGGCGAAGGCTGCGCCGCCCCCTACCCCAGCAGAGTAGCGCATTTTCCTCTCCGTAATTTACTCAGCATTTTGGTTAAAGATGCCAATTAGTTGGGGTCAGATTTCCCCACTTTCGTAAACTTGAAATGATTGACTTGTGACCACTGGCCAGTTAGGCCCAACTCGAAAAACTTGAAGGTGAGTGCCCATACCGTTCGCAAAAGAGTCTCCAGCGCGACGATGCCGACATATGCCAGTTTCGAGCACGGAGGTGTCCATCGTGTGGAAGGAAATTCGTATAAGTACCCTTATGGTCGGAGTCAGAAAGCACCGTAGCCGGCGGCGGAGAGGTTGTTACGGTACTGTCACACTGTCAAGCAGCCACAACTCAACGACAAGGACAACGCGAGCGGACTCCCTCGAAGACCAAAAGTATTCATTCTGAACAAATTGGATTGCCGGAACATCACAGGGACGACGGCCTATCTCAAACCTTAACCCTATCTCGCGACGGTGTGAAACTCGGACTCGGGCACTGCTCTACTGCACTTCTACTGCTAGCGGCGTGTTACAGCCTGTTATAGCGTACTCGGAATATCACAGGTGTGCATCAATTCCGCCGCTGATATTGGCGATAACTGGGCTCAAACTTAAAGCCTCCATGACGGACGCCAACGCCCTCGTGGGCTTCGCAGTTATCTTGTTGTGTTTCCTTGCTCTGCGCATTGGTAGAAGGTTGTCCAGAACCCTCCGCCACCCGAAACTACCGCCAGGTCCTCCCAGACACTTCTTGCGTGACAATCGCGCGGATTTCCCGCTGTCATACTTTTGGAAAACATTCCAGTCATGGCATCAAAAATATGGTGTGTTTTTGCTCCATTTCATGTGTGATCTAGGCCTGAAGAGAACCGTCGTTACTCAAGGTCCTGTCGTGTCGTTTTACCTCGGCCCCATCCCTGTAATTGGTGAGCGGATATCTAACTTGGGGTAGTTGAGACATCTAATTTTATGATCCAATCCAGTTCTCGGAACGGCTGACGCTGCCCACGATCTTTTGGATAAAAAAGGCGAGATTTATTCGGGGCGCCCGCGGCAAATCGTTGGGTACGTTGAAATTACTCTCGCTTTGATCTATCCTGGTGATCCAATCAAGTCATGAAATATTGTCCGGGGGATGCGAGGGATAGGCATGTCATATGGCCCACATTATCGGCGCTGGAAGTCTGTGAGTTTGTATTTATTTTCATTCTAAGTCCAAGGTTTCAATTGTACTAGCTCCTTCAAGCCGGCCTCAACCATACAGCGGTGCTAAATTATCGACCGCTGCAGTCTCTTGAATCCAGTATCTTGATCCGAGATATATTGGACTCGACTGGTCCATTGGAATACAAGGATCATATACGGCGGCAAGTATACCGAACATCGCATCTGTCGTTCTGACCTTACACTCACGCTTTGAACAGATTCGTAGTGTCAGTCATATTCTGCGTCGCATATGGGCGGCGCATAAAGACGCTATCCGACCAAGTCGTTGTGAGAAATATGAAAACTGGCGAATGTATGTCCTTTGGACTGTTTTGTACCAAACTTACAACGTACTCAATTAGATTTTAATAAGTGAGTCCATTTGATGGGTTACTTCTGAAGATATGTAACTCACATACCACCTAGAGTCCAGTGAGTTTAGTTCCAGATTTATCAAGACTAATATTCAGCCCTGGTTTGCTAGTGTCCCAGGGAAATTTCTAGTCGAATCTGTGCGTCCACCCTATCTTTCTTGGTCCTTGTTTTTCCATCTCAATTACAGTGGCCTGTCCTGCTTTATTTACCGGTGCGCTCTATCATCACGGTCTTCACCTCAACCTCATCCTTTATGCAGCGATTCTTACAATGGTTTCGCTGGGAGCCTGAAAGGCGCCGCAAGCTCGACACCGAGCTGTACATGTCACTAATGAATGATGTTAAACGGGAGTTGGCGGAGAACAGCGCTCGGCCGAGCATGGCTGTGTACTCTCTGTCGAAACAGGCCGAGTTTGGGCTACTGATGTCGAGACTGCGTACGCACTCTCGGCGCCATGGGCTGCCGGAGTGGGAACAGTTCGTTTGCATTTTGTGGAGCGCGCGCCGTCACTGATACGTAAACAGACTATCGGAACCATCGAAGTATTTTTGTGTAGGTCCCCATGGTTCCAATTGCTTCTTCTCTGAGAATTTGCGGATCAGTGGCGATGATTTTGTTTCCCGCTGTTCAAAAGAAGGCTCAAGAAGAGATTGACTCGGTCGTAGGACAAGGAGGTCACCGCGATTCGAAGACTATGACGCTCTGGTACGTCCGCTTTCCATGAGTATTATTTCACGCTTAAAAAAAGTAAAGCCATATGTTCAAGCACTCATCAAGGAAGTAACAAGGTTGGTGAAGCGCAGTGTCTGTGTCGTCGTGATTATTCAGGTATTCAGGTGGCGGTGCATCGCACCGACTGGGGTACCACACGCAACTACCAAAGACGACGTGTATCAGGGCATGTTTATTCCCAAAGGCGCGACGGTGTATGCCAATATCTAGTGAGTTTTTGAAAAATGTGCATTGTCAGTATTGTTATCTTCATCCAGTGCGATGACCACAGACCCCGAGACCTTCCCCGACCCTGATGAATTCAAACCAGAGCGATTTCTCGATCAACAGCTTCGTAATTACAGCATCCCATTTGGATTTGGACGTGTCAGTGCTCCATAATCTCGGCGTGTGTTGACATTGATTGTTCTTACAGAGACTCTGTCCCGGTCAACATGTGGCCCTGCAGACCGTGTTCATTGCTATCGTCCGGTATGCTCGCAAATTTCGCTTGTATTATCTCGTTTTTATGCAGCCACATAGGATTCTTTGGGCGTTCGAGATTCTTCCTGGTTTAAATGAGAATGGAGAGGTGGTAATTCCGTCTGCTGATGACTTTATAAGTGGTCTTGTTTCTTCTCCGGCCCATTCCTGTGTCGGTTCCAACCGCGGCACAGTAGTACAGTCGAAATTGTGCACAACGAGGCCGAAGGAGCCGATATGTAGTGATCTAATGATGTTGCTCAGCTTGCTCGCGCACGATACTGCAACTGTCAGCTCAAAAGACAAGATGAGTCGGAATCATCTGTGTTTGCAACCTTCGGTCCATCTCATTAGCAAGCTCGGTGATTCAGTTTCGCCACGAAAATGTGAAGGCGGCTTGCCGGTCAGTTTCCTCGAGTCCCAGTTAGGCGCAGTGCGTCAGGCTGTTGGAGATTAATCGCAGTGACCATGGAGCCCACCTGGAATCTATTCCTTTCGGGATGCGTTGGGAGCCACTCTCAAACTGGATATCAACAGGAGCCGCTCGTGGTTCTTAAACCTGCGTTGGAAGCGTTTAAACTGCGCTCCTTTTCTTGATCCGCATACGCAGACCAGGATCTTCACGACTTACACGACCAAACCAAATTGAAGGAGATCGTGCTGCTCTCCCATTCATCCATAGAACCCGGACCGGCCATTAAATGGGAATTCCCTGCTTTAAAGAAGTTCAATGGATCAATGTCATGGGCCCACTTGATTATTCTTCACGAGCCAGTATCGCATGTCGAAATCTCATACATCGGACACGCCCAACTATACTCTCTAGGGCTAAGCACTGCACCAATTCTTCATCTCCGTATTCCTATTCATGCTATCGAAAAAAGGCAATCCAGCGAGTTGAAATGCTTCCATCCCTTGAAGACCTCGTCTTTACAATATCACAAGCTTAAGTAATCTGAGCAGTGAGTGCGATCAAGATTTGGAAGAGGAGAGTTACTCAAATATTGCATGTCCCCATCCCAATTTCCCATTGGCTTCGGGATTAACCAAGAGGAGGGGTAATGACGCTATACATTTCGTGAAGACTGCGACCCAGAAGGCACCTGCAGTCCGTCAATTTTTAGTGCAATACAGCAAACGAATTAGTAAAAGACCGAATGGTTTACTGGACAAAGGAGATAAATGATTGGGAAGATACCGAGCACCTTCATTCATGAGTAATGCAAAAATCTGAAAACTTATTGCTTTGAGCTAAATAGCCATCAATTGTCCAATAGACCACCGCAAGATTCCAAGATTGATAAATGACGAGACTTATAATCAATTTTATGGCCGATCTGTATCTTTTCAAGTCGGATTCGGCGTCATTCTAATGGTTTAAAGGCGAGCCTACTCTGGAGTCTCGCTGGTGAGGTTTTCGGCCACTTTGGGACGCGACCACACGTGACCGTGTTTGATCGTAATTTTCTTGGCGATTTGGAGCTCGCAATCCTGCAATCTGTGAACATCCGGTTCGGATGGTTCGGACAGTTAGCACCCTGTGCCGCCCTGAGGTAACTCACGTACCCCGGCGAGTCTCCCCGCTGAAAAACCGTGCAGGGTCGGCTGTTGAGGAACATTCCGAAGCGCCGGCAACAGGAGCCTGCTACTGGTACCAACAGCAGTTCCGCCGCATACGCACGACTCGGATTGCCCGTCGCCCGAGGCACAGTCTACTTCATGAATACACTTGGTGATTCGGTACGCAGTACCGTTGAGTCATGGAATCTTGTACCTCGACTTATATGGATATTTGAAATATTTCACCCTGAGGCTACTGCTCAGTCAGGCACTCAGCACCCCAGAGCGTATGTATATGTGCGATGAGGAAATATCCAGAAGCTGCGGGAGAAGACCGTGTGAGTTACGGAGGTTTTCAGTACTCCATTTGTACTCGGCTCTGGACCTGACTCTGAATTAGAGTCTACAGCTGTCAGCTATACAGCTTACTGTAAGTAATGGCGCCAATCGTACGAAGGCTTACGCTTACTATGCTGTCGCTTCAATGGCTGTTTATGTCCTCTCAGGGCTGCTGCCACAGAATGGGGCTGCAATTCCCCATTTCCGGAAAACAAAAAGGCGCTTTCGGCTGCCACGTTCCTCCACCGGACTTACTAATTAAAAAGGCCTCGGCTTTCTTTCTTTCCTTTGCACCCTGCTGTATGCCAGTCTTTCAATATGTTGCCCAACTCTCAAGCTCCCGGATCCTCGCGCACGAATGCATCCCTTATCGACAAGTCGACTTCAGGCGATTGTCCGAAACGAGGACTCGAATTACAAGAGTCTGAACATTTGTTTTTTTCAGCCTCCAGTACGCGCCCTCAGCTGAACCGATGACTTAACAATCGACATCGTTGCCTCAGGCATGTGGTTCCCACTGAACGAAAATATATCCAGTTCCTGGCCCCCAAAAATCACATTCCAAACCGGTGGCAAGTCGCCGTGCTCCTCTCATACCTCTCCCGATGCTATGAAGGGCATTATTGGTCACCCACAGAATACACGCAGTGGCAACACGCGATCTGCCTCTCGGGCTATCCCAAACCGGGCTGGGAGATCCAATTCGCTCAGTGTGCCCACGACGCCCACAAGTCTGTGGCGGCTGGTCCCGGTTCCCAAAGCACAGGATGTCATGTTGACTCGGGGCCTGGTCGGGTCTGAGAAATGTCCTCATGCACCTCCTGGTTCTCGACGTATTCGGCCGTCTCCTTGTGTGAATGTGGAGCCCGACGCTGGTCTGTCTAAACATGATAGAGCAGCTCCTTCTGATGCCCCCTGCCCTCCACCTATTCTTCCACTGACCCTTCCTATATGTCCAAGTCCGGTATCGATTAGCTCCGTCTCGCCAGAGTGGGGTCAGAACGAGCGCGCATTCTTACGCCTATGGAGTGCGGAGAAGCGCAATAACCCGCATCTTCCTCTCGTATTCTCGCCCTTCAATCCTCTCCGTGCGCTTATGCCTCCGCTTTACTGGAACTCCGTGAATACGACAAACGAAAAGTTCCCAAAGGTTGAATGGAATTATAAACGGCCCCTTCCTTCCACCCTACGAACAAACTTGCGCTCCAGAAAGTGGGCCGGCCTTGGTGTCGTGTTGCACATTCCACTAATTCCTTCTGATAGGGCCTGTGACTTGGCTGGCGAACGCCTCTCGTCAAAGGCAGTTTATGCGGGGAGGTTGCGGCACCATTGCCGAGTGTGCAGTCAAGACACCCTCCTCAAACGGCTACTGCTCGTCCGACATTGGGCTGCAAGCGCAGATGCCCTGTTCGAGTCCGCCCTCTCGCTTCTTAATCAAGATGCGGAGGATGACTGCGAGATGGGCAACGCGACATTGGACGATAGTTTCCCCGATGGCATTTTTCTACGAGATCGGCATGATTTCGAAGACGAGGACGGACTAATGGAGGATACCCCCTTAATAGTTGCTCGCCACCCGGAGTGCTATTCCTTGAACCTCTTCTAATATGTACTTGTCGTCCAACGCATCCAATATGAGAATTGTAACATCTGTACTCGATACAATCTGAGCCGTGTCGTTGTCCTTCGGTCCGTATGCTACAGTACGTTACGGCGAGAGGCGCTGGTTATCTACGGATGGTCATCAGCGACATAGAAGGAAAAGACAAGGAGGACGTACCAACAGTCCAAAATCACCCACGGAAAGGCGGCTGCATTCATTCATATAACCTCAAGAGTGAAAACACCCCGGGTGAGGTGAGATGGGTGCCACTCAGTGTATGCGTCCGACGGAGAGGTGAGGCAGATTGCAGTGGGCGCTCAGGATTGGGTGATACACACCGAAACAACGTGTATGAGGCGCCGTCGGAGCTGATGTGCTATTCATAATCGACGGGGAACTTCTCCGTGAATACCGTAAACGACAGAGGAATGTAGGGGTGCATTCTACGCAAGACGCGCCAGTATTATGACACCCCGCCACTAGTGCGAGTTGTGGATTTCCATCCACCCTCTCGGCCAGATCCCCGCGCCGCCCGAAAGGCGAGTGGCCAATATGAAGCCATCATTAAACGGACCCCATGGAACGTGACCGCCGCCATAACTGGCGCCCGAATATATCGCTCTTCGTAAAGACACTGCGTCATTTAGGGCTGACGGCGATCATATAGTGCAGGAGTCGCAGCAACGCCGAAATGTCACTAGCCAAGCTGGGGGGTTCATAATATCGTGGGAAAGGACTGTGGCGAAATAGACGGTAGTGTCGCGACGAGCGGGTGGTATACACGAACGCGTGCACCGCCAACGGCGAAGGGGAAGGCGAAACTGTACGTGGAGCAACGATGCCTTATCGATCGTCGGAAGGTCTTTGGATGGTGCCGCGCAGGATACCGAGCGAACTGGGAAACGATCGCGGAGGCCTTTCGCCACAAAAAATGCAGGAACAGGAAAGAGGATCTGGATCTGGGCCAACCCCACAGGAACCTGAGCAGTATGTATGGATCAGGTGGAAATGTCGATTCTTTAAGCGAGGGGCACGCACCTTCGAAGACCAGCGCGCTGGACACCTCAGCCGCGCCTCCTCAGCCTCTGAATCACAATGGCGCGTATCCAGTCCTCGTCTTCATGCCTTGCGACGCGACAAATCTCCTCCCCACCATGTCAGTTTCAGAGTCGCAAGTATCTTGCAGCCCTGGGTAGACGCAAGCGCCGGAAGCGTCGTGCGAAATTGTCGGGACGCAGACTTAACCACCATCGACGCCGCCCAAACCGCAGTAGTACAATCGTATCCTTGCCGCATTGGTCGCGATCCACACCCTCCTTCTTCCGCTATCAGCGCCGCGGCTGCTCGCCCACGTAGCTTTCTTCCACAGCAGAGTCGTGGCTTCTGCTGTCAAGGTGCAGCAGCCCCTCTAGCGCCGCGATCCCATGCACGCTGGAGCTTATCCACAGCGTCTCCTTATGGGCTCCCTCCGGCTCTGACAAGCTCTGCTTGCATCACGCTTGGCCTGAGCGCCTGGGTTGGGTGGGAGAGCCTCTCCTGGAGAGGGATTATGAGGTCGGCGTATGGAGCACCTCCCCGGCTTCCAGAGCATCCCATCTCATCTGCAACGGCTTACTTGTGCGTATTCTCTGGCCCTCGCTTTTCGCTCTTCCTTCTAGGCCGCAGCCTGACAGATTGAGATGTGAGATCAGATACGGAAGGATAGAAACAACAGGAACGCACAGAAGAGGGCTGGAGAATCGGCCGTGTTCCACATCTCCCTGTAGGAAGGGTCTAGCATTGATCCTCTCCGGAGCGTTCCAACGGTCATGGTATCCAAATCAATGCTGCGTTTTGGAGACCCTGGAGGAGTGGTCGGTAGGAAAACCCGCACGATCTGCAGATAGCGAGTCTGGATGGATGGCTAGGTCCTCAAGGCCACAGAATAGTATGAGTAGGATGGAAGGACCCTAACGTCGTTCGAGATGGAAGGACCAATCGTCAATGCCGGCGAATGCACAGAGCGTCCGCAGGTGTTGGGCGCGGAGGTGGACAGTAGTGCAGGCATGGGGCTAGCCGCAAAGCGAGATCCTCGTTATGCTCGTCATAATCCAGTTCCAATGACAGGCAGACAGTGACCTAGGTTTATTTGAAAGGCCGCAAGCTGGTGGCGATATGTAAATGGGGTCCAGTCAGGAAGAGAGATAATTGAAGACGAATAGCACCAAAGAAACTTGGAGAACCGTGTTCGGGATCAGCAAAGCTCATGACTAACGAGTGTAAACATTGGATATGGATGATGCCATGGACATCTCCTATTGCGCAACTTCCTGCCTCTTCCTGCCTGCGTATGGTCCTATTAGACTTACTGTAAAGTATTTGACGGCTCTCATTATAACATCTCCTTCACGATAATTACCTTTACACCCGCCAGAACCCGAATCCCACTTCATCACTCCTTTGCCGACGTTAGTCACCACTTGGCACTGTTTTATTGTACGACGCGTTTCACTTCCCCTCCTCTTGAATTTCTTGATCTTCACCCTTCTCTTGCCCTTCTTCTTTGTTCCAACTCCATGGCCACTTCAAAAGACGTATATCTCGTACTTGGAGGCGATGTTTTCGTCGGAAGACATATCGTTGAACAGCTGAAGGCACGGGGGGATACAGTTTTTGTTTTTGATTCCACTCAAAGACATGTCGATGTCGAATGCTGCTTCGGCGATATCTGCGTTCCCGACCAAGTAACCGACGCAATTCAAAAGGTATCTCATACCGTATTTCAGAACAATTGCTCACCCATCCCAAGACAGGAGCGACCTGTATCATCCACACAATTTCGCCGTTGTCCATCAGGAACCGCGACAATCTCGGAATCTTCCACAAGGTGAATGTAGAAGGGACGAGATGCGTGATTGAGGCTGCGAAAGCTCTAGGCGTCCACAAACTCATTTACCACAGCTCTTCTGGCGTCGTTTTCGACGGCCGGGACATTGTCAATGGGGATGAGAATCTTCCGTACCCAAAGACGGCCCTGGACCCGTACACTGCGTCGCGAGCATTGACCGAGCAGCTGATTATTGCCGCCAACGATACCAAAGGGCTTGGGATGCGAACAGTATGTATCCGTCCTACCGGCATATTCGGGTAATATTATCTCTTAGCATTAGATTTCATTTGTATTCAAGATGATTTTCCAGTTCATGGGATCAAGAGACCATTGTCGGCGCGTACGAGTTATGGAAACGCGGTGCGAGACACGTCCAACTAGGCGACAACAAAAATCTCTGACAAGACCTACGTGGGGAACGTCGCACATGCCATTCTCCTCGCGTCCGACAAGCTCAGCGACCAGGCAGTCTCGGACCAAGTTGCGGGGCAGACGTTCTTCATCACGAACAATGACCCGCGGCTTTTCTGGGACTTCCAGCGCAGGCTCTGGGCCGGATTCGATGCCATCTTCCCCGACCGGGCCAAATCCGCCCCGAAAAAAATCGTCGTCATTCCCCGCGTGCTCGCCATGCTGATGGCCTACCTTAGTCAGTTTGTTGCTTGGTTCCGAGGCGACAAGGACAACCTCTTCACACCGTACACGGTGACCTTCGCGACGGCCACGATGTATTTCACCTCTGCAAAAGCACGACGCGTGCTGGGGTATGAGCCACAAGTCAGCGTCGATGAAGGGATTGAAAGGACTATGGCGGTTAGTCTATCCTTTTCATTCAATTTACGGTGCAGCACTTACTGTGTGTAATCTGTTTTAGTGGTTCAAGGCGGAGCACGATGCGGGCAATTTCAAGTAGTAGCCTTTAGACAGCGTATCTAACTTGTTTCCCGTTCGCATTTCCTCTCCACGGTTCGAGTGCCAGCGTGGTCTACTCTGATCTTTCAAGTTTGTCACAGTAACTTTATTACTCAGGGAGATAGGTTTTTCCACAGATCAGCATCGCGACGTTCTATCCGACGCAGTCGCTCTTTCGTGGGGCTGCGCGTAACTGACCTCGCGACAGCCTTGCGATAATGTCCTGACTGACTCCAATGCCTTTTGACCCATTTGGCATTTGGTGTAATTAACTCTTAACACAGTTGGCCAGATGGAGATCGCATTATCAAACACGATGTGAGTTTTTGACTTTTTGGCTTTCCTCTCTTCTCCATCTCAAAGACATCATAGAAAGATGCGCTATCTCGACAGCAATCCCCGGGTGTTCCCGTCTCATGTTTTATTAGAAACATCTGATAGTGCAAGCGCACAGCGTCCTGAATGGCAACCAGGAACTTGTGTGCTTGACTGTCAGCTTTGTGGGCGTATTTCATCCGAGATTGATTGAAGGTCTTGAAGGTCTTGTTAGAGATTCTGGTTCTTCCTTCACTCCTTTTCTGCTCACTCTCGGTCATTTTCCAAGGCGTTCCGCGCTATTCTGTTCCTTATCCGGTACAATCTTACCTCGAATTTTGACGCACGCTAATGGACCGAGGGCCCAGCAGCGAGGGGGTTACATGAAAAGGCACATGGCAGGTTCCGTCCGCACAGCCAATGGTCCGGCAAGTCGGCTAGACACGTGTTTTGAAACTCTTGTGGTTCGCACCTTTGTTCAAGTTCTGCCTCCATCTTTCTCCCGCGACGCGCTCAGAAATCTATGTGGCGCCGAGATTCTCCCCCGAGGCACGACTACTGGACGCCGAACGACGAAGACCAGCACCTCTTTTACAATGCCCTATCGACCCTTGAGGGCGAAACGGATTATTCCAGAGACGAGTTCTTTGGTTCGACGTCCTCTCCCGCTTTAAGCATACGGGACCTTCTGGTGGATTCCGATGAAGACCATGTCTCCTTGAACTATAGCCCCCTTCTCTCGGCAATCGACTGTTGCCACCAGACTGTACCATCGTCCATTCGTTTCTTTGTGGCGGGTCTACGCATGGGGATCCTGAGAGAGTTGGACACTACGAAGGTGGTCGCGTAGCAGGGACGAGCAGTAGCAGTCGCCAGCGAAGAATTCAAGAGCACGATCCGTACCGTCGTCCTTCCCAGAGGGCTTCAACGTCCCCTGCGCCACACAGTGATCAGATCGGGATTGTCGCCAGAACTCAGGTATGAGGCGTAAACAAACATGGAGTGACCGTCGCTCACTCGAATCTCATAGCATGACTCAACTCGTTTGGACGTTGTCTACCAGTCCTCCATCCAGATGCCCGCCACGATAATGCATATCCGAGTTCCCCTGCTCCTGCTGAGACGGCGTTGCCACCCAGCGCTTTCCATGGTCCGCATAACTTCCCTGACGCAGGCGACCACATTCGGGAGCTATTGGGCGTTCCTCGCGGTGCAGTTGTCAGCCTTTGGAACTTGGTCGAACCACCCGACGGAATAAGACCTTATATACCATACCCCTGCTCATGCAGATTGCTATATACGGGAGCGAAGCAAAGACCCTTACGCTTCAGGGCATCTACCGGGCAATCGCGGAGCGCTTCACGTTCTTCAAAGAACAAGACAGAATGGGCATCGCAGCGTGGAGGGTAGGTCTCCTGCAACGCTGCTATGTGTGCCATTTCCGATACTGAACGTTTTTACTTAGAACTCTGTCCGCCACGCCTTGTCTCTTTATTCAGTTTTCGTAAAGTTCCGCGACCTGACGCCAACCGTCGCAAGGGATGCTATTGGGTTCTCGACATTAATGCATGCAAAGATTCTCCATATGGGCGGCCTCGGAAACGCAGGACTAAGCAAAAAGACAGCGATGACGACCACTCGGCCGCTCCCCCCCAGGCGAAAAAGCGCGGGCGCCCCAGCAAACCCGAACCGACAAAACGTCGTGGTAGAAGGAATTTGAGGATACGTCAGACGTTACATCGGTCTCTGACTTCGATGAGAGTGATCTCACCCCTGCGCTTCGCGATGGAACCCATCGTCCGCCTTCGCCGTCCATTTTCAGTTCCAGCGACTCTACCCCTCGAGTCTCTGGCAGACTTCAATCTCGTTCCGGCGCCACTCACATAGACGCTCCTTGCACCGGGAGGGCAAACCGCCGCACCCGTGCCTCGATTTGAACGCGAGTCTTTTCCCTTTTCATGGTTCTAGTTATTAACACGTCCGTCAGCGACCCCTGAATACAATAACAAAACACCCCCACTCGCTCTCCATCTGCTTTCATCACCCGTCATATTACTTCTCCACGCCGCACCGCTCTCTCCATTGTTTTTCCATTTGACTCTTTGCTGTCACACCCCCCGTTGTATAACAGTCCGTCTATTTATGAGCCCAATTGGTACCTACTTGCATAGGATTGATACGTACGCTGTATTTCTACATTCAGACTTTCGTCTCGTTATTATGTGCCCAATTGGTGCCTACATGCATAGGATAGCTACACATTCTGTAGTTCTACATCCGGACTCTAGTAATGAATAACCTTGGCTTTGGGGAATTCAAACCCCCGGTTCGCCCGACATCGACTTACGAATCAACATTCTCTCCTCCCCCGGCGGTGTTCGGAATCCTTTTGAAAACGGTGGCTGTCGCTCAGGCTGTACTGATTATTCATTCAAGTTTGTGGGTCCACAAACGCCGTCGGAAATAAACATGTGCCCAAACTTATCTTCCCTTGACAACCCGGAGGACTGGCGCGATATATCAAAAAAGCAATCAAGGACTGATTTATGAGCTCGATTGCGATATCAACTTCGAGAAACGTTTTGCCTGAAATGGGGGAAATTCATTTTATTCAACGTTGGTCCGATGTCGATTTAAGATGTGAAGCTTGAGCAGATCCAAGTATTCAGCACGTAATAAGAGCTTGAAAAGATACTGTGTGAAGATTTTGGGATTTTCTTGGATCATCTACCAAAAAGGGTCATCGAATTTGTTCAATTGTCGATACTCGCCATATGACCGACTCTGGGAAGAGTTGCTAGGGATCTCAAGGGCAAGCCACAAGTAATGCCTCGCTGAACTCTTTCAGGGCTTGAAACTGGGCCAGAACCAGGAGCAAACGCTATATGTGTCGGCGTACAGATAACAGGAAATTGATCGGAGACCACTGCTAGCCTGACCAAAGCGTCATATTGAATTGAAGGCCTGCTGTATGCATTAGCTTCCACCAGATTTCGTGCATTTAAGAGTAACACCTTCTTGAACCTGCGACCGTATGACGGTTGAACAACCATGGTTCTATCCAAAAGTCAGATATTCACTCTACACTTGATTATGGTTTGAACTTGCCCCATATTTCGAAGGCATGTGCATCCCATAATTTCCATGGTGCTCGCGTCTTAAGCCAGAATTTTACATGTCTCTATCCCTCCGTGCATCACGTCGAGATGTCTTGACTTGAAGTTCGACTTCACGATCCAATCCGTGATTTTGAACCTCTACGTCGGCTTCAAACAAATTTGTGGTATCGAGTATTGAAAGGACCAAAGGGATTCACTGTCTCGAAACGAACAGACGGGCTTGCTGCTACCGCGTTCGAACGTTCTTTCATCACCGTGACACGTGTCGGCGCGCTGCGACGAAGGTCGTAATACCTTGTTTGTTGGACACGCGCGAGCAAGCTGACTTTGACACAATCATGGGACATACGCCATATATTACGAGGAGACCGACGCCGTGTCATGATCGTCGTCTTTGAAGTGACCACTCGGACTCAACTCGGAGTCCGAAGCCAGCCGAAGCCCCGTCAATTAAAGTATGTGCGGATCACCCCTGAAGGCGCTGATCATTGATATCTCCGTCGCGGCGATCGTGCAATACGCCGTTGGGCAGCGGCCGCTGAGGCCCCCGGTCACTACCTACTAGCTACCTCCGCCAAAAATCGAAATTTTCACCTTGATTACTCTATGAATTTGGCCTTTTGGAGGACTGTTTTACTCTATTCCGGAGCGATATATAGGGCCAAAAAA